>JARYHS010013630.1:38634991-38766839 GCA_031002005.1 Vandiemenella viatica
TTTAATAAAAATATCATTTTCACACTTTCGAAAAAAGCACAAGCCGACAAATGTGAGAATATCGCACCATTAGTCTAACATCACATGCATCAAAATTACTGTCCAGCATAATATATAGAAGAATGGAAAGGATATTAGAAGAAATAGTATGTAAAGTTTAGTTTGTGTTTAGGAAAAACACGGCAGTACAAGAGATGCAATTCTGTCTTTAAGATTAATACTTGAAGGCCGGATGAGAGAAAACCAAAGATACTTTTAGGCGTTTCTTGGTTTAGGAAAAAGCATTTGATAATGTTAGCTGGCACAAAATGTCCAAAATTTTAAAGAAGTCAGGTCTAAAATATCGAGATAGATGAATACTTTATAAATTATATAAGAATCAAGTGGCTATATAAAAGTAGAGAATCATGAGAAACAAGCATCAGTTAAAAAGGATGTGAGACAAGATTATAGTCTATCTTCGTTAATACTCAACTTGTATTGCATCAAACCATTTGGAAGACTGATGACAGGAAAAAATAATGTAGAGGAAGCAAAGAAGGATGTGAAAGAAAAATTCTGATGTGGTACAAGTGTTCGAAGAGAAAAAAATCAGTGTGCTGCGATTTGCTGATGACATTGCGTTGTTAGCAGAACAGGCTGAGGATATTGAGAAGTTACTTAATTGTATGAATAAAATACTGAAGGGAGAATTTGGACTGAATATAAATCAAAGCAAGACATGAGTAATGAAATGTAGCAGAGATGATACCAGCCCGCAGTAGATTAAATATAAAAATAGGATCGGATGCAATAGGAGAAGAAAGTGCATTCTGTTCCTTGGGAAATATAGGATCGGATGCAATAGGAGAAGTAAGTGCATTCTACTATTTGGGAAGCAAAATTGAAACTGATGGTGGAAGCAGGAATGATGTTTAAAGCAGAATAATACTAGCAAAAAGATCCTTCATGAAAAAGCGAACTCTCTTAGTTTCAAATATTGATCTCCGAATTAGAAAGAACTTTTTAAAACTCTATGTGTGGTTCACAGCACTTTATGGTAGTGAGGCGTAGACTTTAGGAATACCAGAAAGAACTAAAATTGAAACATTTGAAATGTGCTGAAAATTAAGTGGACAGACAAAGCACGAAATTAACGAGTTTTGGAAATGATGGATGAGGAAAGAAATTTTTGGAATAACCTTATACAATAGATGACAGGCTGGTAGGGCATATTTTGAGAAATGCTGGATTGGTTAATTTGTAGTGGATGGAACAGTTGAAGGTAAGAACTGTAGAGGAAGACAAAGATTAGAATGTATGAAGCAGAAAATTGAGGACGTGGATTGTAAGGGGTATGTAGAGATGAGGAGGTTAGCATCAAACGAGTCGAAAGTCTGATACCAGCACCAAAACAAAACAAAACAACCATCACTGCGACAGTGAAATGTAAGGTCTAACAGTTTTACCAGTTGGGGTGTTCATACATAAATATTTACAAAAGCTTCAATTCTGAGTCTATCATTTTATGAAATGCTAGACAATACAGGTGCTTTTAGTACCTCAATTTTATGGTGATGAAATAAAAATTCAGATTGTAAATAATATCTTGACTAAAATAAAAAGAAATGATACTATATGTTCAATGTCCGGTTAATCTTTCATTTAAGTTAAAACTGAAATTCTATGATATCTACGAACTGCATTTAGTTTTAGGGTGTAATATACGTACTTCTAAATCAGTGATATAGCTACTAGTCACAGATGAAATCATGGGATATGGTTTTTCCTTCCTATTATTTTTTTACACAGACTTATCATGTCATTACAGAATTAGTAATATTTAGATATATGATACTACGAGAACTACGTGCGTTATTTCAGTAGTTTTAGACAGAGATAATGTAATTATGCATTCATACATGAATTCCAGCTTGCAAGAAGAAAAAAAGGTGCTACAGACTTGGTGCCATTCTGATCCAAAGAGTTCAGAATGAATAATTGACCTATTGGTACGGAGATATTATACACCCATTCTATTTTCAATTGTATATTGCAGTTTTTGGTGTTAAATTGCTTTATTTTTCATTTTATGTGTGAAATTTCCAGCGCTGAAAGATTTCGAGGTTATAGACTCCTGGGAAGGGGAGATATGAAGAGAAATGAGTACAGAATATCTGGAACATGGATATCAAAAGGAAGGTCTGATTGACAGGAAGGGCTTCATTGTTTACTTACAATCCAAAATTAGTACCATTTATGTAATAGTAATAGAATGCAAACACATCTTTATTAAAAGACAATGATGTATCTGCAACGATGTCAGTATGTACAGTACCTAATTATCTACTGATTATATGATTGAACCTGATAATTGAGAAGTTATGCTGGATCCACAATACTGTCAAATACTCTGAAAATGTGAATTAGACCACAATAGAGAATTCTTATTAAATTCAGAACTTATCCTATTAAACCAAACTACCTCCAGTAAAAGGAAATTCCTCATACAGATATAATAAGTCGCTTGTACTATGGTCCATATTAATTTTGAAAATAAGCCATTTACGAAAAATTTTCAATTGCATTATATTGCTGAAAATATCTATCGCAAACATGAATGTATGACGATAGTGAGATCTGCAATGTGGTCATTTTATATCATGCTTGTAATATCGCACTGTAAGAGAAATCAAGGATGGAAATAACATGAAATTTTAAAATAAATTTTGACCAAATTACTTTCTATTCCAGTAAACCCGTATTTAATCACAAATAGGGCCAACTATAAATTTATTCATTTTTTACATAATACGTTTAAAATAAATTAATTTATTTCATATGTAACCTGGTTATGTCATTAACTTTAAAGATACCAAGAAAGAATTAGCCTATTTCTCTTCTAAAAGAGTCCATTTTTGTTACAAACGAGGACAACACTGCTAAATGCGATACAAATTGACATATCGGTCGTCTTTGATTCAGAATTCACAGTTCCGCGCCAAATGAGATCACGTTTAACGTGACTGTGGCTTACTAACGTCTTCCTTTCGCTTACTGCTACTTTCCATTCTGTCGAAACCGCGATTTTCCGCCGATCACAGTTTGCGCCTCGAATGTTGTCTCGTGTACGTTACTCAGTCACGTCCGTTTCCTGTCACAGTTTGTTACGATCACGTTGTGAATGTAACTGCGACGTTATTTTTCGGCTATCCCTACTTCCAACAAAAAATGTTATATTCAATTAACTCTCAGTTAAGAGAAAATTTCAGTTAAATAGTATTAATACAAGCCAAATCAAAGTCAAAATAAAAAACCTTTGATGGTTTTCTGTAAACTCAGAAATCACATTAGAAGTTAAGTATTTTTAGTATTTGTCGTTTACATTCAGTAAATGATTGATATTTTGGTCAAATTTGAAGTTCCTAAGTAATACCATTTTTAAGATAGTGCTGCTGGCAGAAACGGTCTAAAATAGACCATTTTGACGATTGCTCACGTGTTTATTTTCAAGTGTATGTGTGGTACATTTTGCAATTTTCTGTGTTTTTATGCAAGATTTCTAGAACATTTTAAATACAACATTTGGTTCTGAGCCAACACAACACGTAGCAAGTCCTTCCGAGTAATACAGTCCTTACAGTGTCAGTAAGTGGAGCCGCTGGTCTTATAGGTAAAGAAGAACAAATTACTGCCCCATGTTCCATACAGTAACCTGTTATGATAAACATAATAATTATTTTCTGAAGGAGATAATAGCAATTAACATTTGGCAGAATGTTCGACTGTAACAGTGCATAATGTGCTGTCCCAGACCGCCGTGTGAATATAATCACCACACGTGTAATTACATTGTATACGTAATGATAGGTATTGTATATGGTACTTGCAATGATACAAATGCAAAAAAAGTACATTTACACACTAATGATGCCTCACACCATAAGGGCGAAAATAGTCTGAAATAAAGCATTCGTCACACCATTTGTTTTACTTATAAATTTACTGATCAGCAACTGCGGGTAAATGGCTTACAATGACACTAATATAGATCATAACAGTTGTGTGATTTTGTGAAAATCGTAATGAATCAACTTCCGACTTAATCTTCATAGTTCAAAGTTGTACCTGTACAAAAATTATTACAATCTCGTTATTTCTGATAAATCCTTATTATTTTTTATTACGAAAACAAATATTTGTTGAAGTAGCGGATGTTCTATTCGAAAAATCTGTTTCATTCAAAATGGATGTAGATTTTTATTTTCACGTTTCGTTAATGCAGTCTTTGAGCATTGTGTATCTCTTCTCTTACAGGTACCTGTTACAACTTAACGGTCACAATTACTTGCTTCTCTAATATTTGTTTTACTGTACAATTCCGTTCTTCATTTACAGTTTAGCCAAAAACTTATGATCCATATTCCTATGTTCCCTTTCTGAAAGATTCATCCAAAAAGTGCATTGGTCAACGGCAGTTTGCAGAACTTTCGTTTCGCATTTTATCTTTCATCTTAATTTCCAACATCCATGCTAAAATTTAATTTTAAAAGACAATTTACTCCTCTTTCTTCCTCAGTGTCCTAGTTTCTACAGCCCCGTTTAGGGAGATTTTCATTGTCTTTAAGTACCTAAGCTTTCAAACTGTTTCGCCATGTAATAATGGCCGAAAATATTTCAGATACATCTCACACTTATCAGTCAGAGTTATTAATGTATCTGTGTGGGTCTACATGTTCGTAGTAATATTCTAGGAGTGCGTATTTCTCATTTTCTGATAGCTTTAATCCTAGTTGTATACAAAAGCACGGTCAATGTCGTATAGTGATGCTGATAGAAAAGTCTCTTGGCTCAACGGTTTAAATTAGTTAAAAACATATGTTAAAGATTGTTCTTTACGACTAATCAAAGTCTTTCCCGTTGTTCCCATTTTTCAGTCACTGTTGTCAGGCTACTCGGTCATCTTTAGGTATTTACACTTGACATCAGAATTGAGGTTAAGGTTATTAAAAATTTAAAAAATGGTGGGTGATTTTTTATATACACCAAACTTCATGTTAAAATTGAAGTTCGTATTTTAGCCAGACCAAGCAAACCTTTCATGACCTTTGACCTTGAAAGCGCGAGCTATTTTACACCCGACACCACACGCAGAAAAAGGTCACGCGCTTAAATCTAGTTAGAACAAATGTTTGTGCGCTAAAAGAGGTTGTTGCTGGCCGTCATCTCTTTCTAACAAGAAAGCACAATTAGTCAAAACACCTGTTTAGCTCATAAAAAATTTACAGGCTTTCGAATCCTTCATTATATTATCAAATACTTCTCAAAATATATACATACCATATTCACGATGTACTCACTTTCTCTTATAAACGTTTCAACCACAGTCTTTGGTTTTCTTCTGGAGCTGAACCTCCTGCAGAGTCTAGTAAAGTGAAGTATCATGTTGTTCAAGGGGAGACAACATCAGTGAGTTTATCATAGATGCAGCGTGTATTTCCAGGAAATAATGGGTGAAAGTTAAGGCCCAGACATCAGAGAAAGAAAAGGAAGATGAAAATTGAAATGGCGTGGCGTTTAGATGACCGAAACGACAGCACAAACAAACACATTACGATATATCCTCAAACGCTATTTCCTTAGAGAAAATACTATTATATTATTTTCATTGCTACATCTACATCTACATCTACATATATACTCTGCAAATCACAAAACTGTGGGTGGCAGAGGGTGCTCAGCACCAAACCTAATCTCTTTGTTGTGCATTCCAATCCCTAATGGTACGAGGAAAAAAGGAATTCATATAAGAATCAGTGCGGCACCTTATTTCTCTAATTTTATCTTTTCTGTCATGCGCGACCCAAATAGGTTGGTGGACGAAGTATTTCACTACACTCGTAAGTGAAAGTGGGAGTACGCATGTTTACCAATAAGTTTATACGAAACGTGCGTCGTCTATCTACCAGAGACTCATTCGGGAGGACGGCGGTTCGAATCCCCGTCCGGGCATCCAGATTTGGGTTTTCCATGGTTTCCCCAAATCACTCCAGGTGAATGCCGGGATGCATCCTTCAAAAGGCCATGGCCGAATTCCTTCCCATTCCTTGCCCCCATCCATTCCCGTCTCTAAAGACCACGTTGTTAAAAAGAGACGTTAAACTGTTACAAAAAAAAAAAAAAAACCCAGAGACTCCCAGCCTAGTTTACTAATCAGTTCCGTAACGCTTTCATAAGGACTGTAGCAAGCGGTCACGAATCGAGCGGCTCTTCTCTGTACTTTCTCTGTACTCTCAATCAGCCCCTTACGAAACGGATCCCAAATGGCACAACAATAGTCCAAATGTGGACGTACAAGAGATTTGTACGCTATCTCCTTTGTTTGTTCATTACAATTTTTCAAAATTCGACCTAGGAACCGCAGCCTAGAATTAGCTCTACCTACCAACGTATTAATATGTAAGTCCCATTTCATGTTCCTTTGTACTGTTACTCCCAAATGTTTCATAGAATCGACCACATCAATAACTGAACTGTTTACCTCGTATTTCTGAACAATTGGATTCTTTTTGTTAGTTATGCTCATTGTCTTACACTTTTTACAATTTAGTGTGAGTTGCCACTCAGCGCACCATGCCAAAATAACATCCAGATCACGCTGAATTGCTAAACAATCGGCCAAATTCCTTACTTCCCTATAAATAACCGCATCATCAGCAAACAATCTAAAAAGGCTTTTCACTTAGTCTCCGAGATCGTTTATAAAAATTAAAAAAATAATTGGTCCTATTACACTTCCTTGAGGTACACCCGATGTGACATCTAGATTAGAAGAACTTTCTCCTTCAACAACGACATACTGCGATCGACCAGTTAGAAAATCCTTTATCCATTCGCAAAGCTGATCCGATATACCGTACGCTCGTAGTTTCGCTAAAAGGCGGTTGTGTGGCACAGAGTCAAAGGCTTTCTGAAAATCTAAAAAAATTGCATCTACTTGTGAACCTGCATCAATAACTTTCATTACATCGTGTGTAAATAGGGCCAGCTGTGTTTCACATGATCTTTTCTTCCGAAATCCGTGTTGATTTGTTGTAAGCAAATTATTTTCATCTAGGAAATTCATAATGTTCGAGCATATAATATGCTCCATAACTCTACTACAAACAGATGTTATAGATATGGGACGATAGTTTCCAGGATCGCTGCGATCACCTTTCTTGAAAATCGGAGTTACTTGCGCGATTTTCCAGTCTGAAGGTACTTTTCGCTCTTCTAGGGATTTACTGAATATATCAGACAGAAATGGCCCGATTTCCGCCGCATACTCTGAAAATACTCTTACTGGAATACCATCCGGGCCAGGTGCTTTTCCCCACTTTAGGAGCTCTAATTGCTTTATGATACCTGCAGTATCTATTTGTAATGATTCCATCTCCAACTCGACACGACGTGGGAAAACGGGAATGCTATCCTTATTTTCGTCAGTAAATGAATTTTTGAATACAGTATTTAGTACATTAGCTTTATCGCGGCTTTCAATAACCTCGGACCCTTCGCGAACTAGTGCTGGAATATTGCTGTTGGTACAACTGACTTTACGAACATACGACCAAAATTTCTTTGGGTTTTCTGCGAGACTCTTAGAGAGAGTGTTTGAATGAAAATCGTTGATGGCCTCACGCATCACATTCTTCACACGTAGTCTTAACTCAGCCAAGGTTTCTAAATCGCTGCGAGACCTCTTCCTTCTGTAGCGTGCGTGTATCCTTCTTTGTTTTTTGAGTAATCTTTTGACTTCGCATGTGTACCACGGTGGATCATTCTCCCCATTTATTTTCCGCTTCGGTATATGTACTTCCATACCTTCCTTGACTATATGTATAAATCGATGCCACATCTCTTCAACGGTGTCCTTTGTTAACTTAAAGTTATGGTAATTATTCCTCAGGTAGGTTCTAAAACACTCCTTTGAGGCCTTACTGAATCTGTATACAATCCGTCCATTTCCCCTTTTTCGCTTGGTCATTAATTTGATAGTCGCAGTTACCGCTTTGTGATCGCTTATTCCAGTGGTCGTTGAAATATCGGTGAATAATTCTGGCCTGTTAGTAACTAGCAAATCTAAAATGTTTTCGCTACCGTTATGACACCGCGTAGGTTCATTCACTAGCTGCTCGATGATGATTATCGGAGAATAAATCGAGAATTACTTCAGAAGCTGCCTTATCCCTGCTACCAGTAATGTGAACATAATTTCGCCAGTCGATATAAGGCAGATTGAAGTCGCCTCCCAGAATGATAGCATGATCCTGAAAACGGCTAGCTATACTGTTAACATTACTTCTTAATTCCTCGGCGATAGCTATGTCAGAATCGGGTGGACGGTAGAAGGCGCCTATGACGAGTTTTGACCCAGCAACATTGAGTTTAATCCATATAATTTCACAGATAGTATCGACTTCTATTTCATTACATGGGAGGAATTTACTCACAGCTATAAATACCCCACCTCCATGAGAATGTAATCTGTCTTTACGAAAAACGTTCATGCTGTCTTTAAAAGTTTCGGCGGAACTTAATTTCCGGTTTTAGCCAACTTTCTGTACCGATAATGATATCCGCTTCTGTGCTACAAATAATGCTTTCAAGTTCTGGTTGTTTGTTACAAACGCTTCTACAGTTAATTACGAGTACTTTTAACTGTTGTGACTGTTTTACGTTCCTCCTACATTCCGGTGTTGTATCTGATTGGGTTGCCCGCAACTGTATTTCATGTTTCGGGTCTTCCTCCCTCAGCCTAAAAAACCACCCAGTGCATTCCACACGGCCCCTGCCACCCGTATAGCCGATTCACGTGTGTAGTGCACACCTGACCTATTCAAGGGAACCCTACACGACTCAACCCTATGACGGAGATCGAGAAATCTGCAGCCAATATCATCACAGAAACGTCGTAGTCTCTGGTTCAGCCCCTCAATACGGCTCTGAACCAGAGGTCCACAATCAACTCTGTCTACGATGCTACAGATGGTTAGCTTCGCCGAAATCTTGCGGCCACTTGCCACAGAGTTCACCCTTTCAGCCAGCCGCCGGAAGGAAGAGAGGATAACCTCCGACCCAAGGCGACAAGCATCGTTGGTGCCGACGTGAGCCACAATCTGCAGTTGGCTACACCCTGTCCGTTCTAATGGCATCCGGGATGGCCTGCTCCACATCTCGGAATCAGACCACCCGGAATACACACCGAATGGACGTTGGATTTCTTCCCCGAGTAATCCGCCATTTCCCTAAGGGGCTCTATAAACCTGCCTAACATTAGAGCTCCCAACTACCAGAATACCCTTCTGCGATCGCCCAGACCTAGCGGGCTGGGGGGCCGTCAGCTCGCAGGATGACAATTGCGGGACTGAATCAGCCTCCGACAATACGTCATACCGGTTGGACAGTCGAACAAGTTCACCGTCTTGGCCTTTAAGCCTGTTCGACTGCCCCCGTGTGCGGCTTCGAAGTCTGGTAGCCATATGCCAGTCACCAGTCAGGTGACCTAGGCACGGCCTCCAACTTTTCAGCCTGGGATGCAGGTACAATGCTCGACATAGGTGAATCAGTGAGCGGCGTGGCTACACCGAGTTCACCAATATCGCATCTGCTGCAACCTTCTACGGCAGCTTCCAGCTGTGTAACTTTCGCTAACACAGCAGCAAGCTGAGCGCGCAGATCAGCCACCTCAGCTCGCGTCTGCACACAGCAATCACAGTCCCTAGACATACTGCTTTTTAAAATCGAAAAAAAAGAAAAATGAACAGAAACTCGAACTAATCTGTACCTTGGATAAACTGCAAAGACTCAGTGAGAACAATAATCAAATCTACACCCCACTAGAGATAAAATGTAACACAAAGATAAGCTACTGAGGAAAAGACCTTAAACTGCCAATAACCTGTACTTCTTACAAAAAGTAAACAATCAGAGATTAAGCAGATTCACACACCACTAAAGATAAAATGTCAAGCTAAAACACGCTACTTTACTGAGTGACCGTCCAACTGCAACTAACCTCTACTTTCTACAAAAGTAAACACTCAAAGATAAAACTAACTAAATCCACACACCACTAAAGATAAAATGTAAAGCTATAACACGCTACTTTACTGAGTGACCGTCCAACTGCAACTAACCTCTACTTTCTACAAAAGTAAACACTCAAAGATAAAACTAACTAAATCCACACACCACTAAAGATAAAATGTAAAGCTATAACACGCTACTTTACTGAGTGACCGTCCAACTGCAACTAACCTCTACTTTCTACAAAAGTAAACACTCAAAGATAAAACTAACTAAATCCACACACCACTAAAGATAAAATGTAAAGCTATAACACGCTACTTTACTGAGTGACCGTCCAACTGCAACTAACCTCTACTTTCTACAAAAGTAAACACTCAAAGATAACACTAACTAAATCCACACACCACTAAAGATAAAATGTAAAGCTATAACACGCTACTTTACTGAGTGACCGTCCAACTGCAACTAACCTCTACTTTCTACAAAAGTAAACATTCAAAGATAACACTAACTAAATCCACACACCACTAAAGATAAAATGTAAAGCTATAACACGCTACTTTACTGAGTGACCGTCCAACTGCAACTTCATCAACGTCCTATCAAATTCTATTAATTTTTCTCAATCTGAAATAGTTTCTCCATTAGGTTCCTTGTTGCTATTTTTCTGTCCGCTACTTCTGTTTATATTAATCCCATTTTCTTCTCAATATTTTTTACATTATTCACATTTTTTTTTTTTACTTTAGTTTTCATTAGTATTATTAGTCAAGTTTAAGATTATTTATTCACCTTGTGTGTACATTGGCCTTCGATCTTACATTGGCCTAGTTAATTTTTTCTTTCCCTACCGAAACTTAACACAATTATTACAAACCCTCGTATATATATATATATATATATATACATGCCAGTTTCCAGCCGATCCTCACCTCTATCGACCTGTTTGCAACATTCTCTCCGATGTACTTCAGTGCGACTGAATCAATATTGTTAATAGCACTTTGGAGATTGAAATAAGTTGGCCAGGAAGAAAGCTAAGCTAAGACAGGTATTAAACCAGAAGGTCGGTTGGAGACACACGAAGGCGGTGTGCTATTCCGGATACCAGAGGTATGACGGCCATTTCCTTTGCTCCTTACCTAACTTAACCCGGTAATCCCACCGGGTAAAGTGGACCTACACTTTCAAGTGAAATCCGAATCACGGAAGCGTTCTTCCATCATTCACATTGCACAGCAACCTGTGCCAGAGTTGAAGGTCAGTTCAAGCGCCTTTGAACGTCCCAGCCGCGACTGGGATTCGAGCCTTTCGGTCTTCACTCAGACGCCTTAACCACTGAGTCAACAGACCGCTCTAACAAAGGAGGAGATATTCAGTTTACCAGAAACACTGAAAGAATTTAAAATTAAAATTTGTAAAGGTTAAAAGTGGGTGTGTGATGATAACTAATTCAAAGAATTTTAGGGTACAAAAAAAAATCTTAAAAGGATATGCAGGTATGTACGGAAATTTCCACAGGGGCACATGCTTTATCTAAATTAAATTTTAGTCCCGGAGGGCGCCGTTGGAATCCCGGTGAGAGAATTTGATTGAATATTCTTCCACGAGGACGACGATCTTTCGTCCAAATCATCCGTATGGTTAAAATTACAACAACAACAATATATTCCTTTATTCTCACCCTAGAATACCGCCGATCCGCGCATCTGTCCAATTACAAGAGCAGTTTTTTATCTAACCTCCGATAGGCCATAAATAAAAGACAAATGGGAGATGGAAAAAATATTTTATTGACAACTGTTACGTACACTAATAGTTAAATTTCAACATAATCATCTTGAAGATTAAGGCATTTGTCATACTTGTGGACAAGCTGTCCAATACCCTCTTCATAAAATATTGCCGCCAATGACTTTACATGAGTCATCACACTGTCTTGAAGCTCCTTTTTGGTTCGGAACCGCTGCCCTTCTAGCCTCTTCTTCAGTTTAGCAAAAGGGTGAAAGTCTCTTGGTGCTAGGTCAGGACTGTATAGCGGGTGATCAAAAATCTCTCATTGAAATTGTTCAAGAAGACGCTGGGTGACACCAGCACTGTGAGTGAGAGCGTTGTCGTGGATCAGAACAGTGCCACAAGTCAGCATGCCTCTTCTTTTGTTTTGAATGGACCTCCGTAAAAGCTTTAAAGTTTCACAGTAAACAGCTGCATTAATCATGATTCCCGTCAGCATAAACGGCACAAGCTCCACTGATTATCTTCTGCTTGCAGAAAACGAATAACGTTTCTTAACTCGCACTTGGCGGAAGAGTTGATCAATGCGGTCATGTTTCTATGACTGCAGCTCAGCAAGAATGAAGTCACGAATGCGGCAACAACAGAGAGTGTGGTAGGGGAGATGCGCAATCGTCTACTGCGCACACCGCTCACCTGATACTCGTCTAGTCTCTATGCTGTGCAATCGGAGGTTAAAAATAAAAGCCCCTCGTTTATTGAGAATCTCTCAAAAAATTCTCAATAATGTTCTCCCCATTGATAAAAAAAAATTAATTATATCAGTTTGTTGTCCGTGAGATCCCTAACGATTGTTCGGGCGGCAGGCGAAAAAGTTTTAGATGAGCCGCGCATTGAGCCTCCTGTCGTGGCTAACTAATTAATTAATTAAATTGAATTGCAATTCAGCGCACGCTTCGGTGGAAATTTCCATAAAAACACCCATCTTCCCCCTTTACTGCATCAACCTACATTTACACTTTACAAAATTTTAACTTTAAATTCTTTAAACGTTTTTAGAAAATTATTCACCAACACCCTTAACTAAAGAAGAGAATCTTCCCACACCCTTGTGCCTGAAGTCGAGTGCCAGCTTGTGGTCATGGTCAGGATTTCCCTTCCATGCATTACTTTCAATTCTTACACCAATATCTTTCTATGCCTCATCACCAATATACGCCTTATACACTCCCATGACCATCTTCACCCTCCTCCTGTCTTTCAATGAGTCCCATTCCAGCTCTTTTATCACATCTGTTACTGATTGCAATCTGCGATCATTTCCATAAACAAATCTAGCAGCCCTTCTTGGCACCCTCTCCAACTCCTGTATTTGATACTCAAAATGTGGTCCCATATTACACTAAATAATACTAGAATAATGAATAGCAATGGTCCCAATACGCTACCCTGTGACATTCCGATTTCAACTTCCACATCTATTGGTACTACATTTCCTACCGTAACGTTCTGTCTTCTACCTTTCAAAATTTCTTCTACCCAGTAAATCACTTTCTGATACACTCCAATAGTTTTTACCTTATTTACTACCATTTTATGGTTCACTCTGTCAAAAGCCTTTGAAAGATCTAGTGCTACACTATCAATTTGACCTCCTTTGTCGAATTCATCCGAAATATCTTGCATATATCCCACCAACTGGGATGCACACGAATATCCTTGCCTAAAGCCATGTTGCCTTCTTGAAAACCAATTATGCTACTCACATATATTTCTGATGTGGTTGGGTATCAATCACTCCATTACTTTACCTACCACTGACGTCAAGCTAATTGGCTTATAATTTCAGACTACATATCTCACCCCTCCTTTATGTACCGGCACTATTATCGCACTATTCCAATCCTCTGGTAAGCAGCAAGTATCAAGACTCGATTTAAATAATATTTCAAGATAAGGCACAATGTCACATCCTGCTATCTTTAAGACATCTGTGGTAATATTATCAACACCAGCCCGTTTATGTTTTTTCGGCTTTCTTATTTCCTTCATGATATCTTCAGTATGAATTTCAAATTTTGTGGTCTCCTCATTTCTAATTGTGTTGTTAAGCTCTTTATCAGATTCAGAACATCCTGTTTCTGATTCATTGTTCCTAATCCTCTCACTAAACCAGTTACTTAAAATCTCTACCTTTTTCAAATCCTCAGTAACTTCTTCTCTATCCTTACTTAAAAGCGTCTCAACACCCTCCCTTCCTCTCAGTTTTATAACATAGTTATATAAATTTCTAGATGAATCAGTCAAATGGTCCCTCTGCGTTGATAATGCTCCTCATAAATCCGTCTTTAGCCACCTTCTTAGCTATTATGAAGTCCTTGTTTAGTTGTTTTAAATATTCCCTACTGTCTCTTAATAGTCCAGTAACGGCATCGTAAAAAGGGGGTCTAACAAACATTATATCACGTAGAAGATTTTTTTCTTATCTTGTATATATTGGTGAGAGTATGCAGAAACCAAGTTTTCGACCCCCAACACCCTCCACACAATTTTCTGTGGCCAAAAATCATCAAAAGTTTGGTACTTTTCAGTTTTTCGTCTATAACTCCTTCCTGATGAGTCCTAGCGTGAAACACTCTATTTTAAATTTGAAAGAGGACACATTTTCCTACAACTTTTGTAGTACAAACGTTTTCTTAACTCAAAACTAAGCGAGCTACAGTTCTTCGAAAATCAGCCAAATTTCACATTTTCCTAAATGTTGGGTTTTTACCTACTTTGTCACTCAAAATGACCTGAAACCCCTGTATATATAACTGATATATATGTATTTCTGTATGGCATAGTGTATATATGTACTACGCTTTGACTACTGATGGTAAATTCAATAATCATATCACATTGTTGACCGGGAGATACCGAAGGATTGTTCGGCAGCCAGGTGACAGTATTTTCGATACGCCACGCAATGCGCTCCTTTGTGGCTATCGAACCTAACCAGGTAATAGTACTGGATGCAGGGAACCTACAGCTTAAGGTGGAATCCAAACCATAGAATCGTTCTGTCTTACATCATATTACACCGAAAGCTGTTGCAGAGGTGAAGGTCAGGTCAATGACATTTGAAAATCACTGCTGAGACCGGGATTTCGATCTCCAGTCAGATATCTTAATCACTGAGCTTACTAGTCCGTTCTATTACCTGATGGTATTTGTACCAGTTTGAAAAACTGATTTCCATTTGAATTTGTTCCGTCCTTCAAGGGAACAAAATTGTCTCTATTTGAAGCATTTAAATCTCTACAAGATGCAACACCCAACATAAAACGTTTTGTTCTGAACGGATGATGCCTCTTGCATAAGGTTATGTGGCGTCGTAGTGATGACATTGGCTGCTTCTGTGGGAAATATTAATCCCATTTGACAGCGAACTATGGATCCAACATCACAGTTATAATTGACGGATACCAAAGTGATGCTTCGAGAGGAATAATGTTTTGTAGTTTGAAGACATCAGATATTTCAGCAGACATCATTTTCAGTGAGGAAACAAGTGCTGCAGTGACGCAGCAAATGAGAGCAGCAAGAACCGTGTAATGTTGATACTAATGCAAAAACTGAAAAAGGAGGCAATCAAGATCAACAGCCAAAACAGGATGCAGCTGGATTGATCGTTGACGCAGCTATTTCCCAAGCAGCAAAATCCGACAGTGTGATAATTCTAAGTGAATATATTAGATTTCTCATTTTGCTAATGGACCTTGGTAACACTTCCGAGTTTGAACCTACACATGTCCCTTTCATCCGTGCATTTGCAGGATGTGATACAATATCAGCATATTTCGGCTATGGGAAAGAAAAATTGTACTGCTTCATTCAATACCAACCATATCTGAAAGTAACATGCACGCTAACTTCTCAGAACTGCTAGCCTCCAGAGACTTGCATTTGGAGAACACTCAGGGGAACAGCTCATCTTGCAACGGTACGGAAAAATTGTATGTGGAACATTGGATGGCTCAGATACGAAATGTTTAAGAAATCTGTCCAAAAAATGCATTCAGGCTAGCACGGTTGCCACCCAAATCAGATGCGGCAAAGTTTCACTCAATATGCACGTACCACCAAGTGAAGCATGGTTGAGTCGAGAAACGTACCAATTGCCATGGGGATGAAGGAAACGCTCGTCCAGTCTTATTCTAGTTACAATAATAAACGCATTTAGAAGGACACCGGTTCCAATCCCTGTCCGGGCATCCAGATTTGGGTTTTCCACGGTTTCCCCAAATCACTCCAGCCGAATGCCGGGATGCTTCCTTCAAAAGGCCATGGCCGAAATCCTTTCCGTTCCTTGTCTCCATTCCCATCGTGCCTCTAATGACCTCGACGTCGACGAGGCGTAAAGTCATAAGAAGAAAAACAATAATTAAAGACGCTGCGCTTAAATTTACTCCGAAGTTTATTCCTACAAAAAACCTTGTACTCCACCATGTAGCTGTCGCTAATCAGGACTGCACTGTTCAGCTGCTTGCAAAAATTTCTCTGGCCTGTCTCGTGAAAACGTTCCTGAAATGAAGCAGATGAAGCAGAGGAAGAGTTCTTCGACCTCGAGGAAGCTGTTCCTGATGCAATGGATGAATGAGACTATTCATTGATAAGCCAGGACAATACAAACGGAAAAGAAATTGATTTATAACCATTTTTAACTTATTACGAATTTATTATGACTTAATAACTTTGCGCCATAACATTATGCATTCATTTTCGCTCTATTATAATCATAATAGAGCGATCTGGTAGCTCAATGGTTAAGGCGTCTGACTGGAGATCGAAATCCCGGTCTTAGAAGTGATTTTCAAAGGCCGTTGACCCGACCTTCAGCTCTGCCACAGCTTGCTGTGCAACATGAAATAAGCTGAACAATTGTGTGGTTTGGATTCCACCTTAAGCTGTAGGTTCCCTGCATCCAGTGCTATTACTTGGCCAAGTTAGATAACCACAAAGGAGCGTATTGCGAGGCGTATCGAAAACACTGTCACTTGGCGGCCGAACAATCTTTTGGGATCTCCCGGCCAACAATGCGATATGATTATTGAATCAGTAATAAAAGTATAGTACATATGTCATACAGAAACACATATACGAGTATCAGTTATATATACAGGGGTTGCAGGTCATTTTGAGCGGCAAAGTAGGAAAAAACCCAATATTTTCGATAAGTGTAAAATTTGGATAATTTTCGAAGAACTGTAGTTCTCTTGGTTTTGAGCTTAGAAAAAAGTTTGTAGTACGAAAGTTGTAGGAAATTTTGTCCACTTTCAAATTGTAAATAGATTATTTCTTGATAGGATTCATCAGGAAGGAGTTATAGACGAAAAACTGAAAAAGTACCAAAATTTTAATGTTTTTTGGCCACAGAAAATTGTGCGGAGGGTGTTGGAGGTCAAAAACTTGGTTTCTGCATACTCTCACCAATATATACAAGATAAGAAAAAAAATCTTCTGTGAGATATAATGCAAGTGAAAACTACCCTGTTACTAACTCTATTATGTTCTCTTCATACCAAACTAAACAGACCCGGTAATCCTATTGGGAAGATGTGACTCCAGCCGAGACTGGGATAAGATGAAAGACAATAAAACTAACAATGGAAAAAAGAAGGAACTGAAAACAAAACCAACCAGAGTGATTTTGAAGATTGTTCTGACTGTGAACTTTTGCATTGCATTGAATTTTGCTCAATGTCAGTTGATGGTTGGGTCACTTGTTCCATGTGCAAAAAATGGGCACAAAATTCCTGTGCGGCAACTGATAGCGAAGATGATGAAGCTGTCCTAGTGTGTGCATTTTGTGAACAGGCTTAATGAAAGGAAATAATCAATGAAAACTTTAGTTAAACCTTTATTTTCACTTAAAATTAAATAAATATAGATCAAACCTATCTTTCTCTGCATTTACACTAGTTGTATATGTTTTTGTAATTACTTGTCCTTACCAACCCATTCTTCCCCATTGCCCGCGGCATAACTGGGTTTTATTAATATCCTACGTTTCATTTATTCTAAGAAAAAAGCTGTCAGTTTCCTAAATTTCTGAAAGATTTTGACCCAAGATAAAAACCAAAAATAACAGATAGAAATAGTGACACTTATTTTGCATAATGTTTTGGTAATGGAAAACATACTATAGTGTTAAATAAAACTTACGTGTCAGCTGATAGATGAAGAAACTCTATCAAGAGCCACACTGTAATTCGTTATGAGGATTTATAGTTTATCTCTATTACACTCTGCAAAGGACGTGTGGTAGGAAAATCATGAGGAAGTTGGGCTGTTAACACACAGCGTTAAACGCCTTCTTTCCATTGAACGGCTTGTACAGAATATCCATTCCCACGATATTCTGACTGCTTTCAGGATTCGTAATCATTAAACTTCTATAAATTTTATCTAGAGACCGGCCAGGGTCAATGATCTGCGCTGACAGGAAGTTCCATATAAGTTGGTTTGTTTATCGACTGAATTAGAAACCCCACAGAGAAGACTGTATGGTGTAGCGGTGAAGCGGTCACTGGTTCAAAACTGTAACGGAAGAAATTTTTCTTTCTTTCATTTTCAAACCATTCCAACATACGCACGGCTTATACATAAAATATGCAATTTGTGTAATAAACAACAGATAAAAACTAACACATCAGACAAAAAACTATTTCTATTAAATCTTGCTGAATAAAATTTTCTTTTTTCTTTTTTAATCGAAAGCACTGAGCTACAAAAAGAATCATCTCTTAAATTCGCTCCACATAACTGATGACTTCGGAAACTCTCATCTCTGGAATTTTTGAAAGAGTGACTATTTTCAAAGAACATACCAGATAAAGCTTTTTCTAGCTTTTTTGGCCTTAACGCCTCGTCGACATCGAGGTCATTAGAGATGGGAACGAACTGGGGACAAGGAATGGAAGGATTTCGGCCATGGCCTTTTAAAGCATCCATCCCGGCATTCATGTTTAGTGATTTCGGGAATCCATGGAAAACCAAAATCAGGATGGCCGGACGGGGAGTCGAATCTGTATCCTCCCGAATGCGAGTCCAGGGCTTCACTGCTTATCCCATCGCGCTCGGTTTAAAAACTGTCATAGAGCTTAAAAAATCTGCGTCGGAAAAAATGGTGGTTATGTAGAAAAATATATAATTTTCATCCATCAAAATGATGTATATAATACGGGAAAAAAAATTATTTTGTATCTATAATTGCTTTGGAGACCTTACTTTTTGGATTGCCCTCGTACAATTAACATGGATTCGCGCTGTATTTTTAGATACCAGCCTGATTATTTACGTTGGATAATTGTAGACAAACCAACAAAATTTTGAACTAATGTGCTCATGGTAAATTATTTCTTTTACATGTTATAGAGGCCGTAAGAGGAAAGTTGAGATTTAGTTCCGGGTACAATGTTGTCAAATCTATTTCCTGCAATGTTGTCACATTGTCTGTCTTTTTATTTTTATTGGCATCTGGTTTCCAAGACCATGCAGCCAGCACAAATACATATAGTTATTACAATGAGTTGCACGCCTTGTTGAATTACATCTGCCACCATCTTTCATGATTTATAAACGTACATCTGGGTACCAAGTTTAGTTTACATGTTTAAAGTATTACAAAAATTCCTATTACAAACAGTGAAAACTTACAACACAAATATTTACATTGTAAACATTTTGGGGTAGTACAAATTTGCTCTTTGCATTAGCAGAACCATGTTTATCACACCTTATAAGCTGTTGAAGCTAACAGATCTCATGTCACACTGTCCTTCATACTGGTCTCTGCCTACACATCTACAAATCACATTTAGAGTACTCCTTTATGATTTTGGACATGGGGTTAGGATGTTTTAGATCTCACACGTATGCCGTGAATTCTGCATAGCAGACATCTCGGAGAAGTATTTTGCTGTTTAGACAGACAGTCTACTGGTCACCAACCCTTAGGATCGGGTGGATTTATATTTTTATGTTGTTACTCACTATAAACGTCACAATGGCCTTGTAAACTCTTCGGTCCTCCGTGCCCAAAATGTTCAAGGTGTTTGTCGGGAGGCTAACACCTAGCTGTTGCAGATCTTCCAGCAGTCTGGTGGACTGCTGCCAGTGCCTTTTGCATGCAAATAACATATGATTTATATCCCCCTCGCTCGTCTCATCACAGCCGCAAAGAGGAGATGCTATTTAGGTTTAGTCTATATAGATGTTTTCGGAAGCTACCGTGGTTGAATTTTATCCTAGCTATAATGCTCATGGTTTTTCTTGTTACGTACCATGTTTGGTACCACTGTTTGGATGGGATCGTTGGGTGTAGGTATCCGTAGTGTTTGCCTTTGTTTTCTATGGATTTTCTCCATATATTGTTCCATTTATCTCTTGTGTTGCGTCTGATTGTGGATATGATGTCTGTAGCTGGTGCCAGGGGGTGGTTTCTTCCTGATTTTGTTGCTGTTTTGGCTGCTGTATCTGCCAGTTCATTTCCTGGTATACCTGTGTGTGCTTTGATCCAGATCAGGTATACCTGTTTTTGGGCGCTCTGTAGGTGCTGTATCTGTTCCATGATTTTGTAGCCTAGTATATTTCTCCCGTTGCCAGCATGTAGATTGTTAAGTGATTCGATCGCGCTTCTTGAGTCAGACCAGATGATAATCTTCGTTTGCGGTGTATCTTGCGCATATTGAACTGCCTTTAGGATGGCTGTCATTTCTGCGGTGTATACAGTGGCTTCTTTCGGAAGTTTATACATGCCAACATTTGAGGTTTGTGTTACTACATATGCACACCCCACGCCCTCTTCAGTATTGGAGCCGTCCGTGTATATGTGACATATATCATTGTCTGCATCCGTGTGGTCGGCTATCAAGGCTCTATTCTGCTCTGAGTTTTCCCCAAATGGTATATTCATTTCATTATTGGGTTTCATGGTGGTTGTATCGTAGTTAACTTGGAAGCACGGGAGTTTCGATAGGGTATATATCGTGTTTTGATATTGTTTTACTTCAGAGTACGCTGTGGCTAGCAGAGGTTTCCGTTTCCGTTTCCAAAAGTGTAATGTTTTGCAGTTTCTTTCTAATGTTGTTATTGCTTTTATCAGAGAACTGTTGGGCGTTTGTAGTTGTCTTAGCACGAATTTTGCGCTTATATATTCCCTTCGTATTTCCAGTGGCGGTTCCAGGGCCTCTACTAATAGGGCAGTTTGTAGGTGTTGAAGGCATCGCCCAGTGCACAGGCGTAACGCCTTGTACTGGACTTTGTCTAGTTGTTGGGTTAAGCTGTTTGATGCGCCTCCATAACATATGCATCCGTAGTCAAGGTGTGGTCGGACTAGCGTTCGGTACAGTAATATGCTTGTTTGTGGGTCTGTCCCCCACCAATATCCGGTAGTGGCCCTCATTACATTGATGGCTTTCTCACATTTCTTTAGAGTATGCTTTATGTGTTGTGCCCAGGTCATTTTTGAGTCTATTATTAGTCCTAGGTATTTTACGTTCCTTTTGTATGGTATTTTGTAGGGACCTATGTTGACTGAAGTTATATGTGGTAGTTTGTGACGCGTATATATACAGGCTTCTGATTTTTCGGGGGCAATCGTCATTCCATTTTCCCTCAACCATTTTTCAAGGTTTATCAGCGTGGTGGATAGAGCTTCCTTGGCCTCTAGTATTGTATTTCCAATTGCATATATACATAAATCATCAGCATATTGTAGTATATATGTGTTTTCTGCTAGTATCTGTGCTAAGTCTGATGTGTATATGTTGAATAGTAGCGGGGATAATGTAGAGCCTTGCGGTAGACCGCTGCTAGTCTCTCTTGGTCCAACTCTGCCTGTTTTACTATTAATGATCAAGGTTCTGTTTTGTAGTAGTGCACATATGTTTCCTATGAACCTGTGTGGGAACCTCATGCGTTTTAGCTTATCTGCCAATACTGGGATGCTGACGTTATCGTAGGCACTAGATAGATCAATATATACGGCATACAGGTATCCATTCCTACTCTGGCAATTTTGTATGTCTGTTACCAGTTGTGCCAATAACTCATTGGTTCCTTTACCTTTCCGGAAACCCAACTGGTGTTCTGCTAACAAGTTGTTGTTTTCGATGTACCACTCCATCCTGTGTTTGACCATTTTTTCTAGGATCTTAAGGGGACACGGTAGAAGGGTTATTGGTCGATAGGAGGCTGCATCTTTCCTGGTTTTAGCAGGGGTATTATCCTGCCAGTTTTTAGTTCAGGGGTATATCTTCCTTCTTGCCATACCTTGTTTAACATGCTTAGTAGAATGGATTTTCCAGAGGTAGGTAGGTGTTTTATCATTGAGTATGAAATATTATCAGGTCCGGGGGCTGTATTGCTGCAGTTTAATAGTGTCCTTTCCAAATCGATCATGTCAAATGGTTTGAGTATAGGGTGCTCCTGATCCATACTTGGTTGCAGCCATATGTGATTGTGTGCTGCCGGAGGGGTCAGTCTGGCGAGTATTCCTTCTGCGATTTCTGGCTTAATCTCTGTGGGATGTTGGTGGTCGTCAACAGCATGGCGAAAGCTCTTCACCCGTTTCCATATCTGTGTCAGCGGTGTGTTTTTATTCAAGGTTTCACAGAACTTTCTCCAGCCTTGCCTCTTCTTCTCTTTTAATAATCTCTTCGTGCGTGCCTGTATTTTCATAAGGGTAATATAGTTCTCTTCTGTGCAGCACCTTTTGTAGTTTTTCAAAGCCTCTTTCCTTTCTTGCACCAAGTGACTGCAATCGTTGTCCCACCACGGGGGGGTTATACGTGGGTTTTGCTTCCTTGGTTTGTTTATCGGGATCGCTTCTGTTGTGGCTCTCTCTATGGTTTTAAGGATATAATTATAGTTTTCACTTCCATTATCTGATTTACTATCCTCTTCTATATATGCATTTACTGTTTCCCGATACTTTATCCAATTAGCCTTAGCCAGATTCGATTTATATGTTGGGGATGGGGCGCTATCTTTTTGATTGCGGCATCTCGATCTCAACAGGATGTGGAGATGGTCCGACCCCAATGGTTCCTGGAGGACTTCCCAGTTGTAGAGGTGTGCAAGCGAAGGTGAAGAAATAGTAATATCCACAGCGGATTTGTTTTCCGTTGGCTTGATAATCCGGGTTTCCGAACAATCATTTAAAATTACCAAGTTTTCCTCTTCTATTGCCTCCATGAGGATTCGGCCCATACGATCTGAGTTACTACTTCCCCAAGCTGTGTTATGGCCATTAAAATCATCCATGATAATATATGGTTGTGGGAGTTGTCTTAAGAGTCGTATAAGTGTTGTTTTGATACAGTTGTATTAGGTGCTCTGTATACTGCTGCAACTGTTATATAGGTGTGGCCGCTCTTAATGCTAGCTGCGCAGGCCTCAAGGGCTGTATTACTGTTGATTAGCTGAATGGTCCTGTATTATGAGCGCTGCCCCACCGTATCCATGTATCCTGTCACATCTGATTACATTGTAGCCTCTAACTGTTAGTTTATCTTCTGGCTTTAGCCAGGTTTCCACTACTGTCCCAATAGCTACATCGTGCATATTTAGAGCCCGCTCGAAACTTTCTTTATTAGATCGTAAGGACCTTGCGTTCCAATACAGCATATTATTAATTTGTGTAGCCATTTTTGTTGGATCAAATTTTCTCTATTTGCGTGGGTGGCTCGAATGTTACACTGGAGAATGTTATTGGGCTTGGCCATAATGGCGATCAACTATTGAGTTACTGATCAGATTACTGATGTTTTCCCTTAACGCATCTATTGGTATTGGGTTTCCTCCAAGTTGGGTGTTCTGTACCAGGGAGATGACACAGTGAAGTATTATATCTATTATGTGGTCTCTGCCCAGTGGGCTTGTGGTAGCACCTGGTTCATCTACAGGATTGGATTTGCTAGCTGGTATTGGATCCAATGGTCTTTGGTTTGGTATTAGGAGTTGTTGGTAGCCCTTCCAGTTATCGCTATGTCTCGGTGTAGGTATCTGTTGGGGTCGGGCAGTTTTAATGTGGCTTCCGGGTAGGATCATGGGGTCCCGTCTGAATGGTCCGGGATTTGTATTTTGATATGTCTTAAAGTTGTCCAGTTGCGCTGGGGTGTCCTGTGGAAATGGGAGCGTACCCTGGTTGTTAGGTAATGTCGGGAACTCGGCGATGTCTCTTGTGTCAGGTGGTGAGGCAGCCGCAGCCCTAGCGTATTGTCTGTTATCTAAAGAGGCTAGTGCCTCACGGTAGCTAATGTCTTGGTAGGCCATCCTACGTTTTATTTCCTTCTGTTTTATGAACTCCGGGCATGATTTATCAGTAGCCATATGGGGGCCTGCGCAGTATAAACATGAAGGTTGAGAGGTAATAGTGCAGGTGCTGCTATCGTGAGTACCGCCACAATATTTGCAACGTGTTTGGCTACGGCATTGCTTGCTATTATGGCCATAGCGCAAACAGTTGAAGCACTGGAGAACAGACGGTACATAAGGTTCTACCGGACAACTGACTCCATGCATTTTCACATTGTCGGGCCTTTTTGTGCTTTAAATGTAATAGAACAAACTGGTAATGGTTTCTTTATAGTTGCGTTATTTTCTACTGTGTTTTTGTAAAATCTTCTTACTGAAATGACCTGAACTGGGCTGCAAATGACTGCTAAGATCTCTTCCTCTGATAATGATGTCTCTATATTCCTAATGATCTCTTGTTTAGTGACCAGGTAGCTAGGGATATATGCTTCAAGTTTGTACCTGGGGAATACATTACTTTTCACCAGTGCATTAGCTGCCGCCGCAGTGGATAGTTCAAGTTTTACTCTATTTTGCCCTGCAGGGTAGATGTTAATGATATTATTAAAGGAGGTCCCACTTTCCAACCGGAGCATTTTCCCTAGTGCCATTGGATGTAACCTCCCCACCTTTTTGTCAGTGCTTTCAACTATGATCACAAATGGGCCCTTATCATACATCTCATAGTTATTAGACACAAGCCTGGTAGGGGTTGATGTAGGGGCACCATTACTCACTTCGTTCATTGGCGTAGGCTGTTGGGCTGGTGTTGTTGTTGACTCCTCCGCTCTGGCTGCGACAGCTGACTGCGATTTGGAGACGCGTGGCATTTTCTCCGTTTTTCCTGCAGGCTGCTGGTCGTCCTGGTTTCGGCACGGGCGTTTCGATGATCTGGGTTCTTCTACGTACATATGAAGCTCGTCATCTGCTACGTTCACTGCCACTGTTTGAATAGCACTTCGTATCACTGAGGGTAACTCGTCGTCTCCATCTGATTGTGGAACTGGGTTCGCTGGGTTGTTCTGCTGCGTTCCGCCTTCACCATACTCCCCACTGTGCATGGCGATTACCGACGCAACCGCCGCCGGTTAGGTAACAATTTACGTAATTAGAGGTTGCACTAGTGTAGATATTCCGGTTGTCGACAGGTAAACTTGTGTTGGTTAAGCGCACGGTTCGCGATAGTGTTAACTCGGCGCACAAGGAAACTCCGCGTACCAGGAAAACCGACCGTACCGTACCGCTGCTCGAACGAGACTGATTGTCTGTCTTCTAGCAGTGCTGAAGCGATTTCCGTGTTCAAGGAATAACGTCTCATTCCTCGACGTTGTCAAAAGTACAGACACATTTCCATTTTCCTCCAGATAGACGTATTATACTTTTATATAATTGATTATTTTCTTCATAATAGTTTGATTCTTTATACAGATTATCAGTTACCATTTGTCACGAAATTTCCTCTCTTTATATATATCTTTACATCGCTTACATGTTGGACGAGGCGTTTCATTCAGTACGTCGTCGGTCGCACCTCTGTGTTAAAACCATGGTGTGGGCGAGCAGCGATCGTGAGATCGAACCAGCTCCAAGTTGAATACTTTTTCGTTGTTTATTTCATTTTCACTTCTTGAAAAATACGGCTTTTCTTCTGACTTAAAAATTCGAATCGTCTACACATATTAAAAGTTTCCTGCCCGTTCAGGCCACTAATATAAAATTTCAAGCTTCTTGCTGGCGTCATTTTTTAAAATTGCACTTAATTTTTGGGGTTGGTTTAATGTTTCATGGTCCTTGCTGTTGTTGCCAACGTTTCGGTCCCAAACTGAAGCCTTCCTCAGGGCTGCTTCAAATAAATGCACCAGCTTCGTTTTCTAGTCATATTTTGTCAGA
This sequence comes from Vandiemenella viatica, assembly GCA_031002005.1. Lineage (NCBI taxonomy): Eukaryota > Metazoa > Arthropoda > Insecta > Orthoptera > Morabidae > Vandiemenella > Vandiemenella viatica. The sequence continues at coordinate 38,661,011 of JARYHS010013630.1, forward strand.
GATGGTGTTGATTCTCCTGTAAAGAATACCCGATGTTTCAAGGAGGTTTGCGCTCCATGCAGCGGTTGTTGTCTGTGAGTTACATGTTTGGCGATTTTTTTAAGTTTTGAGGATGTTTATAAATTTCTATAAACTCCCTAATTTTGAGTTCTAAAAAATCCTTTGGTTCTTCTGTAATTATGGTCTTTTCCGACAGAATATTTTTCTGTGTTTCTAAATGTTGATCCGGCACTGCTTGTTCGATGGTTTGTATGACTATAATTATAATTCAGTCTATCGGTAACCGCTCGGGATGTCCCACCAATATACATTTGACCACGATAACACTTTACTTTCTTGTAATAGCTCTGTGGGATCTTTCACTTATCTTAAAATGCTTCTTACCTTATTCTTACTGCTGAAATTACATTGACCTCTAGCCAGAACTTTACCTACCCTCTCAGTGGTTTGTTTTATGTAAGATAGAAAGGCATTTTTCTTTTTTTTTCTACTGTTCCCGGGTTAGATAAATGGTCGGATACTGCTTTCTTCATTTCTCACTTTCCCGACGTCACATGAAAATGAAAAATGCTTAATTTCACTCCTGGGATACTGGATTGTATGGTTTTCAAAACCGCGTGAAATTCCGTTGATCTGTTTTTGCGTGAATCGTTGTTAATGAAATGTAGGTTGCTGCTCGCAGTCGAAAGAATATGTCTACTATATAAATTCTATCAAAATTCAGTTGTTATGACATTGTTGAGTGAGATTGCTTCGACGCTGATTCGTGCTAGTTGAATCTTTAACTAGCAGTGCTGCCAATTTTAGGCTGTTAAGTTTACTCGTGCTACTATTATTTGTTGCTTCAACGCCTATAGCTATCGACGTCTCTAGTCAAGAGAAAGAAAAAAATTATTGGAAAATCTGCAAGATCATCACATCTTTCGTCGTTCTATAGATTCCTGCTTCTTCGCACAACAGTTTTTCTTCGTCCTCACAGTCTACGATCAGCTTTCGTCGAGCCTGCTGCTGCCGTTCCTGCGTCTACAGCTTCTGTTCGGGCACGTCGAGACTTCTCGTCGAGATCTTCAAATCACCTCATCTCTCATTATTTCACAACTACTCAATTCATCCGAAAGCTTGTTAGGGACATCTGCGCTCCAGGGACCCGTCGTTGGCGGTCATCCCGCGGGCTGCTCTGTGTAGGGTGTCTCCGGGGTTGTCGAACCTTACGGTGACAACCTCAGCCCCGGCGACACACCCGACGCAAACCACACGCTACACTTTCACCATGTCATCCCAGCATCCTTCCCAAAACTACTCTGATGCCCTTAAGTCTAGGACTCCACCACCCTCTTCAACTCGCCAAAAAGCCTCCAAGATAAAGCTCCCTGTAAATATTTCAACTCAAATTCTTCCTGCAACGAAGAAATCTAAACAGAATGGACCCTCCACTCCTCCCAGCCCCGCTCCCTCTGAACCTATGGACTTATCACCGTGCCCTGACGTTTTTGAAAACAATTCACCTCTCTCACCTGGATCACCATCCATTTCACAACAATCTCCCCCTCACCTCCTCCATCATAGAGGTCCTACACCCGTCCACACCTATTTTGTGAACAACATCCCTTCTCAAATAACGCAAAAAGAAATCGCCACAGCCTTCCGCCATTATATTCAAAAACCAATAGACTACCTCAAGACCACTCGTGCCTCTCTCATTGTCAAGAGCCCTTGCGCTGACCTCGCCAGTCTGATCCAGACCCAGCCTTTCCACTGCATTTCATACAAAAGTCTCTGTAACATATGCTCCTCCTCGCTTCACTGTCCCACAACCTCTCCGTTCCCCTACTTTCTCAGTTGTGGTCAAGGGAGTGGACTTTGATATTTCCGAAGAAGAAATTGGACAAGCATTAACAGAGCAAAATCTTGAGTTTATTAAAGTTTTCCGAATCAGATCTAGACAGACCAACAAACCTACGATGATGATGCGTATTATCACACCCAATAAATATGTAATAGATCAACTTCTGGAAGAGGGCTTCTTCTTCCAGATGTTTCGGTACCGCACCGAGCCATCTCATCCTCCACCTCCATTGCCAGCACAATGTTCCCACTGCCTCAGTTACGAACATCCTTCAATTTCATGCACAAAACGGACCCCTACATGCACCCACTGCGGTGGTGATCACCCCATTATCAGATGTCCCCAAAAAGAAGCTCCCCCAAAATGTACCAACTGTTCTGGTCCTCATAACGCCACATCTAAAAAATGTCCCAAGAAACCTAAGGAAGCAATAGCTCCGAATATGACAGCAAAAATTAAATGCCAAGACGACCCTCTTCCCATACCTGAGACTATTGACTCTGAAATGGTGGACGACCTAACCTTAAAAGACGATTTAATCAGACTATTAATTACCGTACTGACTAACCTATTTCAGGACCGAAAACAAGATATCATCAAACTCATGAAACAACAGTCCCGACATTTTCTAAATAGAACTGTTAAAATTAGTCAAGAAAACAACCAACTACACGTCACAGTTAGCAAACTACCTCCTCCATCCTACCTCTCCCGACTAGACATACCCGACAATGGCGAGTGAAGCCTTACGTTTTTTCTACGTGAACATTGGTGGATTCCGTAATAAAAGAACTCTTCGCCACACCTCAGTTATCAAACATGATTCTCATATAGTAGCCGTGGCTGAAACCTTCGCTTCTCCCTCATCCCCTTTAAAAATTTCTGGGTATACAACCTTTCGAAGAGATCGGCCAGACAATGCAAGGGGTGGTGTAGCCATTTTCACTAAATCTTCAATCTCTGCCACACACGTCTCCCTTCCTGCTCAGTTCTCTTGCCTTGAAACTGTTGCCGTTCAAGTCTTCCACAAAAACTCGCCTCCTCTTCTTGTAGTTTGCTTATACTCCCGCCCACAAGATCCTCTTCCTGTTGAATTTTTAAAATATCTTTCCTCATTTAAAAATTTTATAATTCTGGGTGATTTTAATGCTCGGCACACATCCCTCGGAGATCACTCCTGTAATTCCAAAGGCCTTGCCCTATTTGACTTCATCCTTTCCGAAAATATTTGCCATCTTTCCACAAACTCTCCCACACTTGTTTCTGTTCGCGGCACATCATCCCCTGACCATGTGCTATATAGTCCTTCACTCAATGATACCCTATCTACAGCACGCCTCGGCGACTCCATTACCAGTGACCATATTCCCATCACGTTTTCGTCTTCTTTCCACAAAATAAAGTCCTCCCCTCTATTTCGCATCGTTAAAAACTACTCAAAAGCTAACTGGTCAAAATTCCGATCTACCATATCTGAGTCTCTTCTTCGGCCGTTTCACGTCAGAAATTCTTCAGACATTGACTACCTATGTTCAGAGTTCGAGAGAACCTTCCAGACTGCTTTAGATTCAGCAATCCCGAATAAGAAAATTTTTCCATATAAGCCAACGCTGCCACCCTCCGTGCTCCCTCTCATCCGCATGAAACGCCGACTTTACCGGCAGTTAAAACATAATCATAACCCATTACTCAGGAGTGAATGGAACAGACTGAATGCAACTATTAGACGAAAGGTAGCACTTCACCGACAACAACAGTGGGAGCAGACTTGTGCTACTCTTGATTACAAACGAGGTGGTCTTTATTGGAAACGGTTCAAAATCCTTACAGGACAATACTCTTCTCCTTCCCACCCACTGACTGTCAACAACATTACATCAACATGTGATTCAGATAAAGCCGACATGTTCGCGGAAACGATGAAGGAAATCTACTCATCACCGAGTGACCCCCTATTTGATGATTCATTCCAAAAACTCGTCAGACGCACCCTTCCGTCCATCCTGCACTCACCTCATGTCCCAAACGAATTACAAAATTCACTTATCACTGAAATAACAGATATGGAAATAGAAAGTGCCCTCTACACAGGTAGAAATTCATCACCCGGTCATGACAGAATAACCAGATTTATTCTCCGTTCGTCACCTCGACATGTAATCATTCCCTTCCTCCACCTCCTCTATAACTCTTGTCTGTCATTCTCATACTTTCCTCCTCTCTGGAAACGCGCCCAAATCATTATGATACCGAAACCTAAAAAACCGCTCCATGACCCTCTCTCATATCGTCCCATCTCTCTTTTACCCGTTCCTGGAAAAATCTTTGAAAAAATCCTTCAATCACGCATCCTCCGTTTCGCCAACTCACTGAACTTAATACCACAATTTCAGGCCGGATTTCGCCCTCATCATTCAACATCTGATCCCCTACTTACATTAACATCCGACATCACCAAATCTTTAAACGCAGGTCATGCAACATTCGCCATATTTCTGGATATAGAAAGGGATTTTGACAAGGTGTGGCACGATGGACTTATTTACAAACTTTCTTCCTTTGGCTTTCCCCCCACTTTTCTTCAACTCATTCAAAATTTTCTCTCTTTTCGGACTTGCCAGATCAAAATTCATGATACTCTTTCTTCCCCTTTCACTCCTCAGGCCGGCGTACCGCAAGGCGCCGTGCTTTCTCCCATACTTTACATATTGTATACTTCTGATATCCCTAGACCTCTCCTGCCATCTGAATCTATGGCACTATATGCAGACGACACCGCTTACTGGAGTTCACATCGAAATACATTATTTCTTAACCACCGCGCCAATAGATATCTAACGACACTTGAAAATTATTTTTAAAAAGTGGCGGATTAAACCTAACCCCACAAAAACTCAATCAGTCCTATTCCAACATAGACATAAGACTTCCACTCTCTACCAGTCCGAATCAAATTTAAAAGTTAAAATCTGGAATACAAAAATCACTATATCCCCTTTTGTACAATATTTAGGCATATACCTGGACAAAACCCTCAACTTTAATCAACATTTCAAATCCCTAACACAGAAGCTATTTTCCCGCACTAACCTTATTAAATGTATCCGTCCGAAACTTTCTTTCAACTCCCAACCCACTTTACTTTTCACCTACAAAATGTTTGTCCGCCCCATCTTGGAGTATGCCGCCCCTATTTCCTCTCTCCTCCCCCCCTCCAAAATTGAGCATCTCGAATCTAGTGAGCGCCGTATCCTTCGTAACATCCTTCGCCTCGATCACACCAGTCCATCCGCTTTGGTTTACTCAATATCCAAATTAGAACCACTTCGTAATAGACTATTTTTGCTCAGACAGAAATATGGTCAGCGCCTTCTTGCAAACCGCCCCGATCTCCTTACGTTACTCACTGCAAAACTTATAAACCACAAACGCCCCAAGCAAAAGATATATATATCCTCACATAATAGCACTCTCAATTTTAGAAGAATGCAGTGATGAAGACACCAGAAAACATTTCTCACATCTAATATCGCAGGCACTGCCCAAACATTGCAGTCCATTTATACCGAATACTTCTAAGCATTAATAAACTAAAACCATTACCAATGCAGCAAGGATTACTGTATATATTTTGATATATACAAAGAAAAAGTACAGTCCCAAAATCAATTCTCACCCATCTTTTCATCTCATCGTCATTAAAATCCTAAAGATTATAGTCATTGTTATTATTTATAGTAAAGTGTTAACTATCACAAAAATTCTATAATTAAAATCACTAAAAATTCTGTATCAATGACTGCTGAAAATTGTTTCAATTATTATGTTTTAAACACCTTCATTATCAAAAGCTCTGCTTGATGTTAAATTGTTAATTTCTGCTACTTTTCTAAAGCTGTTAAATGTGTCCTTTTTTATTTTATAATATAAAAAATATGTAAATACTGTTACTTCTAAAAAATTTACTGTCTGTTATAATTGCTACCATTTTAATTAATAAAAACTCTTGGGAGCATAAGGTATCAAAAGCCGAAAAGGGCAATTGTTATGCCCTCCAACGGCTCGCCCCTGGCCCTCAGCTGGGGGAATGAAAGGTAAAAAAAAAAAAAAAAAAAAAAAAAAAAAGGTTGTTATGACACCGAGATGGGAGGAGGCCGTTTTCGGCCTCCTACCTATTATTCGGGAGGACGAGGGTCAAACCTCGTTCGGCCATTCTGGTTGAGGTTTTCCATGGTTTTCCCCAACCACTCTAGGCGAATGCTTGGATGGTTCCCTACAAGGCCACCGCCAACCTTCCATCCCCCTTCCCTTCCCGTAGACTAGATATGGCTGAAAAGAGTCTCGGTGACTCTCCAGCAGCCCGCCTCCCAGCCTTCAGCTGGGAGGAATGAAATAGTAAAAAGAAAAAAAGTGGTTATGACACCGAGGCTTGGGCAGTGCGATTTCGCACTGCCATTCGGGAGGACCGGGGTTAAACTCGGTTCGGACATCCTGTCTGATGTTTTCCGTGGTTTCCCTCAGACACTCTAGGCGAATGCTGGGATGGTTCCCTACAAGGCCACGGCCGACCTTCCATCCCCCCTCCCTCCCCGTAGTATAGTTTGGCTGAAAAGAGCCTCCTGTGACTCTCCAGCAGCCCGCCTCCCAGCCTTCAGCTGGTAGGAATGAAATCGTAAAAAAAAAGAAAAAAAAAGTTGTTATGAAATACTCTTTAATGTACTTTAGTGTTTTTGCGTAGCCTTAATTTATGTTTGTTTAAAGTTTCTATCAACTATCTGGTTAAAATGTGTTCAAAATGGAATTCAATAATTTCCATAACAAACAATACAACGAAAAATATTTAAAACATATTGCATTTCAGCATGTTTTATGGAAATAATCTATCTATATATCTATAAATGAGAAAATAAGAAAGTTCGGATGTGTGTTTGGATGTACGTCTGCATTCAATCACGCCTTAATAACTCAACATATTTAAAAGAAATTTGGCATGAAGTCAGTTAATTGCGTGCGAAGTGTTATAGGATAGATTTTATCCCGCAAAAACGCATAGTTCTTTTAGAAATTTCCATTAATATCAATTCGGAAGCAACAAAGAGTTTCCTACTTCGTAGACAGCCGTGCAACGTTTACTCTTTGCTTTTTTACATAAATCGCAAACACTGCTTTTCAGAAATAAAAGTGTAAACCTTCTTACATATGCAAGTTTCTGTTTAGTTTAAAAGCCGTAAAACCGATGCACTTGACAAACAATAGTTTGGAAGCAGGAATTATAATTATGTACTTAACCTTAAATTTAAAAATGTAGGTACTGTTGTTAAGTTCGTAAAGAGAATTTTTCATTTGCGTTAGTATGACATCTCAAATATTGCACCATAATTTCGATCGTAATATACTAAATGTGAAAAAAACAACGTAAAATGCTATGATTATACCAGCACGAAAGTCGATTTACTAAAAATGCAAAATGCCGGTGCTCGAAATGTCGTATTTATAAAAATGTTACGGATTCCATTCTATCTCGGTTTAATTTATTTCCTGTGTGTCTTCTTTTTTTCCACTATACATTCTCTGTAATATTACAAATTATTAACTAATCCTTTTTTGTTCAAAATTTTTGTATAAATCAGTACAAATAGTAGACTATAATTTAGGAAACAGTGCTTTTTACTTACTGTTCAATTTCTACAAATATCTAATAAATCCGGTTCATGTTTACGTCGCGATACACGACGATGCTAACTTAGGATAAAATAATTGTTTCAATGCGCGTGTGGTTGAGGTTTTGAATTTGTAGCGCCAATATTAGCGGAGATTGTGGTTACATTGATATTCAGCCTGGACCATAATGAAAACTGAATCTTTTTGTCACAGCCAATGACATGAGAAATTTAGTTATCAGTTATTTAAGCAAATATCATAAGCACTATGTCACATTGTGACGTTATGTATTGCCACGTAAACTACTCCAGTAAATCCTTCACTTAAAACGAATGTATTCAATGGCCTAAAGTAGAGACTTAATGTTGAAGCAATATTGCAAGTCGTTTACAACGCGATACACCTCATTTACACAGAGCTTATGAAAACTGCTTATTTATTACTAATAATAACTAAATGACTTCTGCCTTATATTGTAACAAAAACATTCTGGTCCAGGAAGCATTTCAACCTAACCACTATCTCTGCTAATATTGCCGCTACAAAATCAAACGTTATGAACACACCTCAACACATTAAATGAATTGGAACTGGATTTCGAATAGTAACAGAATTTACTATATCAAGATTCCTAATTAGTATAGCATAAATTACTATCACAATTAATTTCATTATACGCCTTACTAAATCACGAGCAGTAACAGTCACTTTATCGCGATGTAAGCTTGACCAGCAATATTAACAAAAATTGTATTAGAGTTGTAGAGAATTATGAACTTTCCGTTGTACACTGTAATTTACAAGCATTTTAGTATAAATTTTTAATTACGTAACTGCAATAATGGATGCAGTTTCATATGTATTCAGTATTTATTTTCCTGCGATCTGAAATAATAATTCACGTTACTAATGTATTAATGCGCGAGTGATAGAAGTTTTGATTTTCTAGCGGTATTATTAGCGGAGTTTGCCACTTTGTTGAAATGCAGCTTGGACCAAAATGAGAACTGAAACATTATTAATAGTTTAAGCTTCTTTCACGAGCACCATTTTAGTGACGTCATGTATCGCTTTATAATGATATTGTATCAAAAGATATATAATAAGCTTGGATGATTTACCAGAACACACGGCATTGCTCGAAGTAAATTTTTGAAATTTATAAATGTTTTTTTCAGATAGTGGAGAGTCAGACAAGCAGACTGGTGATTTGCCGGTAGACATTCAATTCTGTTTTCAGATTCAGAAACCCATTATGAATAAAGAATCTATTACTACTTTAACATTGTAATTTATATTTCAGAGAAGAATTAATGGATCGAAACGAACAAACTATAATATACTGATCTACATGCAGTCAACTGTTTCACAGATAGAGAAACGAACATTAACACTGAACATTATGAATAAAAGCATCAATTATTACTATAATACCTAAATTTCTGATTTAAAACAGAATAAATTGATGGAACCCACATATCTTCAAAACAAAATGAATATCCAGAAAGCAAATTAAGTTAACTTAAAAAAAAAATTAGTAATTTTCAGATATTCAGCGCAAATTAAAATATACATTTTTAGTTTCGCAATTTTTTAACGAGATCAACGTCCTTGGGCCACTTAGGTATTTATTTGCTCTTTGAATGTTAGTAAATTTTTTGGATGTTTAGTCGCTTCCATCATCATTTGACGTTTTGAGTTTCCATTAATTAAAACTATATTAATTTTTATTCGCAAGTCTTGAAATTAGTAATTTTAAGAGATGACGGGTAAACGAAATTCAAATCTTTCAATGAAATGTAAGAAAACTACGGCTGTGAAAAAAGCCAAAACCCAGGAACAAATCCTCTAGCAGAGCTGCACAGGGTTGAGCACTTAGCACGTATTGCGGCTTCTGGAGATGCTGAATTGCCGGAGCAGTCACAAGCTGGGTGACAACACCAAAATGAACACTTGGTGTCTGGAAGATCACACCGGGAAAATCGCGAGCTCGGTGCTAAGAGCAAGCGGATTGGCAATCGATCTCAAAAGCTTCTGAAACACCGAAGCAAACAAAAAGACGGCAATAACAATACGCCACATATTTGGCATTGCAACGAGTTGCTGAAACACCTGAAAAAACGCGAGCTCATTTCTAATGTTTTCCCGAGCATTCAACTAAATATTATCAATGACGAAAACTGGTTATGTGAGAGGACAATACTTGCCCCGAAAAATTATTCTGGAACAAATATATATATATATATATTAGAGGAAATAGTTGGGGAAGTGACAACACACTCTTCCATCGATAAAGTAATGTTAATTGACGATGCTGCTACCTACCCCGTCGAGTTTTCAAATTCCTTCGAGTTATCTGGGCTATCGTCCCATAAACTCGAGCTTAAGGTTGGCACTCGAGTTCTCCTGATGCTCAATCTCGACCCCCCCCCCCTTTCCCCTCAAGGTATTGCAATGGCAACAGATTACACATCATAGAACTAGGAAGAAACATTGTGAAGGCGACAATTCTTACCGGTGCATCTAAAGGGGAAGCCGTTATAATTCCGCGTATCCCAATTATTCCCAGTAATATTCCCTTTGAATTTAAAATATTACAGTTCCCATTAAAACTTTCATTTTCAATGACAATTAATAAATCGCAAGTTCAAACGTTGAAATTGGTGGGAATACACTTGGATACTCACTGCTTTTCCTTTGGTCAACTATATGTTGCCTGCTCGCGGGTATCGAGTGCAAAAAATTTACATGTTTTTTCAGAAAATAACAAGTCCTACAATATATATATACCGATGTATTAAACTGAAAATACTACTAACATGCAGAATATTTTTATTGTTTTAAAAGTTAGATGAAGTTGTTTGGAACAAATACATTTTTGTTATTTTATTGCAGTATTTATTACTACTATCACCAATAAAAATAGCTCTAAAATTAATTGTATGATCGTATTGACCTGGTGGCAAGGCTTCATTACGTCTACGCAGTCAGCCCCTTTCGTAGCCGCTTAACCTAACGCAGTAATCCTACTGGGCATAGAGGACTTACGGTTCAACATGGAATCAGAACCACGTGAGCATTCTGGCGCACTTCACATCACACAACAACCTTTTGCCATAGGTGAAGGTCGAGCTAAGGACCTACGAAAATCCTCTGCGAGACTGGGAATCAAGCTGGGGACTTTTCCATGTCCAGTTGGACGCCCTAACCACTGAGCGACCAGACCTCTCAACAAAATCTTATATTACAACACTCTTCCACGCGGACGAAGTCGCGGGTAACTGCTAGTATTATGATATTTGTGAAATTTCGTATACACCAAAATGATCTGAAACTGGTTTTCTCGGTTCTTAATTTTATCTGTTTGGTAAAATTGCTAACGGAAATAGTAATCTAATACTGTAACGGGAAGAAAGTTTGTCTGTTTGGATTAATGGAATTCACTCTGAGTTAAATCCCAAACGGGACGTCCATAAATTACGTGAGGTGAAAGAGGGGGAGGGTCCGGTGAAATCTCACCAAGGGGGAGGGGGGGCAACGGAAATCTCACGTGAGGTTTTGCAAAATTTTGTTGGACTGTCGAGCTAACAAAAAAAAAAAAGTTTATTAAATGATTTTGGGGGATATTTCGTCGAAAAGTGGGGATTTAACCGGCTTTGGAAGGGTGAGACCTAAAAAGAAAAAAATACGACGGCGATTTTCAGGAGGGGATCTCATGAACCAGATCTTACCACAGGGGTGTCGGACCAGATCTCACGAAGTCTCACCAGAGGGAGGGGGGGGGGGTCCGGAAATCCGCGAAAACACCTCACGTAATTTGTGGATGGCCCCAAACCTCTCTTCAGTGCGTATGGAGTGAAGGTATACGACACTGTTACGCTCATTCGTCGTTCCGATGGGGACGTTAAGCCTAGCGTCCCCTTTATGTCTTCGGAAAAGTATGCCTGAACGGGCCGGCACCGGGTTTCACCCTCTCTCTTCTTACCTCTCATTTCATATAACAAGACCCTCTCCACAGAACACACACAACATCACACCCACACTAAGATATATAACCGTACACTGAGAAAGGCAGCGGGAAACCATCCTGACTCATCTTCCCAAGAAAGTTCCTATGGAGCGATACATTCTCAGTGGCAACGCAGAATCGAGCATGACATCGAAGATAAGATTAACAATTCCCCAAATTCATTTTTCAAAAAGAAAAAAAAAAATATTACTTTCACCCGATTATAGTTTTATTACATACCATATACAAGTTTTGAAAACATTTGACTTACATATGACCGTTAAAATAATCGAATGTAATAATTAATAGTGAAAACATACATGCCGAATAATGTTGTGTGTTGAAGAACAGTGGCGAGTCTTCGATTTCTGTCTTTAGAATCTGGGAGCTCATAGTTCTCAACAATTATTAAATTATGAAATGTAGATCTGAACTCGAACAGGTTTTTAGTGAAAAAATAATTTCTTTCGAGAATTTTACCTTCACATTTTAATAATCGAGAACGTCTGACGGTTTGTTAATGCGTTTCTTCCAGTACAGTAGGGTAGGAATTTGTGGGTCTTTGGGCGTTCGAAGTCTGTCGCGCTGGTTGCCTACACACCGCCTTAGTTGCTCCTGCGGCCTGCGCGTGTACCAAAGTAGCCGTCCTCAATTAGGCTAGGTATAATAATTGCGGGTCCCGATTGCTAATGAGGAGCAAGTAATTGAGGACCATCTTTGAGGTGGGCCAGCTCTAAGTCCATCTTAATGGATGCTTGCTCATTAGGAAGGGCAAGATCAACATTTGGACACTGCCGGTGTCCGCCGGCGGCGCCTTTGAAGATGCTAAGACGTCCTCACGGAGACGCTAATGAGGCGGCGTCGCGACGCACTGTCCGGCAGACCGCAGCGGGCAAACACCGGAGGCCACGCGCCGCCAGCGTCCCGGGGGAGTCGCCAAGACAACAAACTACCTGCTGGACGCGCCCAACAAACACGGAGCAACGCCAGAAGGCAAAGCTCCGTTCTCACATAGTTTATCTTTCGTTATTTGGGCTTGAAATGTTGTTATTCATGTGAAAATGCCTTGTGGTTTTCAGATATGTAATGAGTTTTTATTTCTTTTTGTAACCCAAAGATGGTTGATTATCAAGAAGGGTAAAACTGATAACAGAAGCTCAGATGTTTAGAAACCTTTATGACATTCAAAGGAAGAACACCACTAACATACAAGAATGGGTTTCTGACGTTAACAAGGGATGCTTTTACGTGAGTTTATCTCCACCTTCAGGAAAACTTGGAATTTAATCGCAGTTGGCTCAGTTGATTGCGATACAGTGAGGGTGGCCGACGCTGAATGGGGGCTGAATGGTTGGAGTCGTGGTGGTAAAAGAAATTTCCATCATCAGGATGGCAGCATAGGAGAAGTGGTGGTGCACAGTTACTGATCACCAGATTGTCCTGTAGTGCCTGTTGTGACATATATGTCAGATCAACCAGCCCACCCCGAACCATAAAATTTCTACTTTTTTTAAAAAAAAATTTTTAAAGTTAATTATAAACTTTCTGTTCTTACATTAAAACTTCAAATAACAATAATAATGAAGCCTTGTTCTGGGGTTAGATAATTTCATTGTTGTCGCAGAGAAAGAGGCTCGCCAGCTAGGTGGTTGCCACGCAGTGTAATACGCTCGTAACATAGCTAGGTGGTTGCCGCGCAGTGTAATACACTCGTAACATAGCTGGTACTCGATTTCAGGCACAAGGATGTGGGAAGATTTTCTTTTTTAGGTAAGGGTGTCAGGGATTGGAATGAGTTACCAAGGGGAATGATGAATAACCTACCAAAAACGTTAAAAGAATTTAAAGTTAAAATTTGTAGAGGGCAAATGTAGGTGAGTGAAGAATAGGGGGAAGTTGGGTGTGTAGGGAAATTGCCACCGGAGCGTGTGCTCCATTGCAACTAAATTAAATTAAATATAATACATTCAGGGTAGTCCGCTCAAGGCCGGCCACCGAACAGTATAGACTAGGAATGGCGAACCAATGGCACGCGTGCCGATGATGGCACGCGACAAAATAATTTGGGCATGGCATTAAACAAGTGCCTAATCGATATAAATAATTTATTTTTTTGTCTACATAATTTAAGATCATAGTAATAGTTCATCGTGAACGAAATTATTGTTGCCGGAACGACTACAGATTGCGCAAAGGAGGTTTATTTCGTGGGAATTTCTTACAGACCGGACATAATAAGAGGCGGGAAGCTAATATGTTCACTTGTTTTTGTTGACTGCTTTTACCAATTGCGCATAGTTCTTGTGGTTTCCAAACTAATTTCGTTAACACAGTTGCTGTTTAAGTTTGTTTGAGTTATATTTACACTTATTCAACACAGCCAGTTTGGTCCCAAAAAAAAAGTGCAAGATAAGTGTAATACGGCATGATTACATTAAGGTGATAAAGTGATCTGTAAAATGGTACCAAATCACAAATTTTTCTCAAAAAAAGAGAACCAAAGCAAAAAGAATAAATTGAATGTGCAATAACAAGAAAAAATAAACAATTGACGTCTACGATTAAGTATGTTAGTAAGGATTGTCATACCAGTGGTTAAAGTTTTCATGCCCCACTTATACAACAGTGGGCCACACTGCCCATGGTTCGTTCGTAATCAGTTGAGGCTAACCAATGTAATACGTTCAGTTCTGAACCAGCTGATGGGTGGTGGGTACTAAATACTGACTGCCACTACTTGGGAACTATAGTTTTCCATTCCTGTCGCCATTGTGCTGCAGTATTAAACCCCCTGAGAGTCAACTGCTTTCCTTTCGCAACTGTGGAGATCGTGATTTCAGACGCAAAAATCTATGTAGCTTGTCTTCATGGACGGAAAGACCAACGTGCATTGATATTTTTGAGAACTCACGAATCAGATTATTAAATCTTCTTATTCTTGGACGCTGGATATGGTAGTAGATTTTAATGTATGATTCGCATCGTCTGATTCGTGACGGTGTCGATCTTCGTAATATGTGGACTATTCAGACGCACGGGAGAACAGGCCTCTGCTATTGAGTAGAGCTGTCCCGTTACTGATGATCGGAGAATGGAAATAATAGCCGGCGAATGAAAGTTGTGAAATCATCAGAAAATTTGGATAGGATTTTGGATTAGGTCTTAAGACTTCCTGAATTAGTGGAGTAATAGTTCAAGAACTGAATGGGGGAAAAAATCGTGTATTTGATACAAATAAGTTTGAATGTATATTCAAAATCTTTCGTTATGCTGAAGATATTAGCGCAACGAGCTTAGTTGGAGGACGGTATTAGGCGAGATGTCATACTGAACGTATTTTACAATTACTGATTTTATAGGACAGCAAAATATTTAGACTAATTGAATGATGAAGTAGAGATTGAGTTACCTCACAAATCCGGCATGTCTCTGGTTTCCTAAAGAAATTAATTTTGTTGTTACCGAACGCTCTAATAATGAGAAAGCCAGGTTACAACTGTAGAAAGCTAAAGCCCTCCCGTACCCTCTGGTTAAGAAAGAATTCTCAAGCTTTATCACCTTGCTAAGACAACGGATGGCTGATATGGAAGTCTCTAAATAGGCCGAGATCAGGAGTGGGCAGATCCGAGGTTAACCTACAAACATGGGGCTATACTGAGGTCGACAATATCAAGTGTAACTGTGGAGAAGAACAGTGTGTTCAACACATACTCCATCGTCGACTTTGTTCAACGTAAAGCACGGCAATTGACTTATATGAGGAATCGGAAAATACACTGGACGTTGTGGCCCAACATAATTAGATATTTGTTACTGTGTAAACATGCAAGTATCTGACCAGAAAACAAATAAACAACTGGATTGCGGTATCAGAATAATAGTTATGCAGTTCCTCAGCTGTAAGCACTGTGTGTGTGGGGCCAGTGCTAAGCGCCCAGTGGTTGCCCTCTCGGGAGACTAAGTGGCCAGTCGCTGACATTGGCCGCGACCGCTCTGCTGACCCGAGAGTTATCCCCAGGTCCGCCGTCCGAAAGAGGATTGCATAAATTGCAATCTCATAGCCGGCAGCGGCTTGCTCTGATTTGCTGCGTCGGCAGTCTTCCCGTCCACCGAGCCCTCCGCGTTATCTCCATCCACTCAAACATTCTCTACCCGCAGACGGTTTCTTATAGTGTGACTAGCCAATCAACAGAAGGATTTTCACTAACTCCGTTTCTGAACTATTAAAATATTATAAAACTAACGTAATGCCGCTCGTTGACTCAGCTTCAGCTGTCGTTCAGCAGTTTTCATCAGAATTACATCTTTCAGCCATGAACGTCAAGCCTTATGGAATACTAATGTACGATCCATGTTGAAATTGTTAGTAAATGCTTGGTATTCAGTCCCATACCCTCCAGAAGAAGGTATGCTGAACCTGGTGTTTGGGACATGGTGGCCAATTCACTTCCTTCTTACCTGGTAGTCCTATCGGGTACAGGGGACCTTCAGTTCAACGTGTAATCCTAACCACGGAAGCTTTCTGGCGTAATTCAAATTACACAGCAAGCTGTGTCAGAGGTGAACGTCGGTTTGAGGGCATAAAAAAATCCTCGCCTACCCAGCGATTAGAACCGGGGACTTTCGATCCCCAGACGCATTAACCAAGGAGCCACCATTTTACTGAAATTGTTACTATTCTTTCAAAATTTCCAAATTCTCTTTGACTCGTCAAGGCAGGCACTGGACTTCTCTCCTCAGCAGCCTTGTCTTCAAATTTAATGTTGTGCCTGATGTTATCCGCTTGGTGAATACCGAAGATTCGTCGCCGTTGGTTTATTTGTAGTGGCGGTTATGCTCTCTAAATCTATCAGCCGTAATGCAACTGATCTCACCGATGTAAACGCTGCCACAATAAAGAATCAGTTACTTTTCCCTAATAGACCAGCAATCACCAATATTCAACAAGTAAAAAAAAAGAGAGAGAGAGAGAGATTAAATACCCTTCTGCTTAGATGTGGTGTGTTATTCTTAACACTAGGTTCTAAGAACCACATACAATTAAGATCAACCCTTAGAAATATCTCCTTGCAGTGCATCCCCCATCGTTGCCATGAACAATGAACGAATCTCATATATGTTTCAGATGTGGATTAATTCTTTCACTGTTCTTGACGTTTACGTCACACGTTAACATGCCAATTGCCGCTCATGGTTCCCCGGATCCCGTTATTAGCGATCGATTATCATATGCGTTATCGATAGATAACTGCGAAGATTTGGATGGATGTAGAGTTGAGAACACGTAGAACTACCATTTTAAATCTGACGTATAGAAATACTAATCGCTTGTTTTGTTCCTTCGATTGTACACCGATGGACGTTGCAAAAGAAAATGACGAATAGTTTTAACATAGTTTTTTCGTTTGGTCCAAGCCGGATTTCAATCTAATTATAGCCGCTAATCAGATAACAATCGGTATCGACAAACAGTTTAGATTGATATCATTCCTGGACCAATAGAGCTTGTAAGTTATTAGTTTACCTTTTCGCCACCTGCAGCGCCACCATGTGGTATTGTGGTATTGTTTATTTCCAGATCATTAGCCTACTTTGCGTTTGTTTATGTTAGCGATGGATTTTAGGTACAAGAATTTACAGTAAAAGAGTTGAAGGGATTACTTTTTAAAGACGGAGCACTAATCTGCCAAAGTACACAAAGTAAGAATTGATTAACAGGTAGAAATTCACAACAACAATGCAAATTAAACCTTGAAAGTAATGTTTAGTTTGGAGCTCTTGCCAGCGTTTTGCTCCTCGTTTGTTCAATCGCTTGAAATCATTTTTAAGACTTACAAATTAGTGATTTTAGGGCAAAGTGTTTTATCCTGGTTTTTGGATTGTATTTACGGGTTATGCAGAAGAGATTAACTCACGACATCATTAAAACAGTGCTTGAAGTTGAGTTAGCTACGCCGGAGTCACTGTAGGATTTTTCCGAAGACGGGTTAAATACTTTGTGTGCCCTTTCCAAAAATAAAGTTTCGAACTTTGACGAAGGTAATATAAGTCATTGGTTTTTTAAAACCTAAAATCAAAGAGCAGCATTCAGGTCGGAAGAAATTTAGCCACAAGAAAGTTTGTGAAAATTAACATTGATCGATAGGATGAAAATCTTCATTTAGACTTGGAATCGCATGTGGTTATAACTACTTTTTTTTTTTTTACCTTCCTGTCAAAAGTTCTTCGGACGAATTGTTCGTCTAAGAAAAATCTGAATTGCAACATACTTTTGCCATCGCCTACTTGTGAGCAAAGAATTTCTCGTTAACACTATTACTTTGACTTACCTATTCAGTACTTTCTTGTCATTTAAATAGATTTCCAGTAGATCTAAATTTTTTAAAAGGTTAATTCTGTCACAGAACGTAGCAGGAAGAGGTAAACAAACCATAGATGTCAAAATTATGTTGCCATAATGTAAACACAAGTATGTCATAATAATTGGTTTCTAGAAAAGGTGTATACCAGGTTGCTACAATCACTTCATACTCGTAAATCAAAGCTTGAAAAACAAGCAAATACAGCTATAAAGCGATGAAATATCATAGAGAGCGTTTTTCCAGCGCCGCAATTGTATAAGCCACCACTTTCGCCGGTCTCTATCTTTGTGACAAACATAATAACGAAATCCATCGTTTTTCGCCGAAGTAGCCGAACATCCGTAGACACGACAATTCACCGGCATAATGGTTTGTAGCGACGATAGTATCTGTAAAAACAGTACTAGAGCCCAACCGGAGTTTAGTATTAAACATTACGGTGACTATCTTGAAGTTACGAAGCTCTATAGCATAAGTAAAGTAATTAGTTGAAATCGGAAACACACCATGTGAAAGTGCGTCTTATTAATTATTTTTGAATATGTTTAAGGTGGCTTTTTACCTCGCCGTGTCGCGAAAAGCGGAAAAACAAATCATATTTAAGAAGTTCATTCAGATGTGAAACAATTAATATCATTTTTAGATCAGCGGTGAAAGTTACTCCGGCCAAGAAAGCCCAGACAGAACAGTGAAAGTACATTCAGTACTCAGTGAAAATATATCTTTCGTTTGACACGGTATTCCATTAAAAGTTGTCTACATCTATAACTGTTCTCTTCAATTCACAGAAACTATAGTATTAAACATTATATATATATATATATATATCAAAATGCGAGCCCTAAGACAAATACCCCTAGTATGCACATTTGTGGATTTCAAAAAGGCATACGACTCAATAGACAGGCCTTCATTATTCCAAATTTTAGAAGAAAGGGGACTAGACCCAAAAACACGAGAATTCATAAAACAAACACTAATTGGCACTAAATCTAAAGTAAAATTCATGGGAGAAATTTCAGAACCCTTTGACATTCAAACAGGTGTGAGACAAGGCGATGAGCTCTCTCCTCTTCTGTTCAATGTCGTTCTAGACAAGGTTATGGAAGAATGGAAGAAAGAACTCAAGAAATGTAAGTGTTGGAAACCAATTCCACTTGGCTTTCCCAAAAACAACCTCTATATACCATACCTCGCTCTTACAGATGATTTGGCGATACTAGCAAAAGATAAAGAAACTGCCATCAAACAGCTTGAGACGCTCAAAGAATGTGCAGAAACAGTAGGATTGCAAATCTCATTCGAGAAAACTGAATTCATATTATGTTAAAAGACAGAAATAACAAATTTGAGAACAAAATTCGTTAAAATTAACAGGGTTCCATACTTTAAATTCCTTGGAGAATTCATCGAACCGACAGGCCTTGAGAAAATCTCACAGCAAAATCGCCTGCAAAAAGTAAAAAAGCATTAGGGTTAGTCCAAAATCTCTACAACAAAAAATCTGTGTCAAGACAGATGAAAATTCGGCATTACAACACAGTCATAAAACCAACAGTCCTCTATGCAAGTGAAACATTAACACTTAACAGAAAACATCACCTTGAAGAAATTAAAAAAGTAGAGAGAAAAATTCTAGGAGCAAGACTCTCTAAAGATGGTTACAGACTGCAATCAATCAAGACAGCAGAAAAGTTTTCAAATATTGAAATTGACATCTAGAAAAGGCGAATGAAATTCTCTGTCACCTTAAGAGATTACCAGAAATTCGATTGACAAAAAAGATATTACATTATGTAAGTTCACTTAAAAATCCAACACCTTGGCTGAACGAAATTCGGAAGGATCTTAAAAGTGCAAGAATAGGAGCAACAGACATCTTAGAAAGAGACACCTTCAGACACAAAGTAGACAAATGGGAAGTTATAACTGAGCAACCAAACCAATACAGACCAAAGTGGTCGGAAGAACGCAAACAATCTTTCTCGGAAAGAATGAAGCCTACTGGAACAATAAGAAGAACTCGATGAAAACTTGATTAGGTAATTTTCTTAACGTCTTCCATTTATTGGGAGAATTCGCCAATAATAATAATAATAATATATATTTATATATATAGAGAGAGAGAGAGAGAGAGAGAGATAAAAAGTAGAAGAGAAGACTCAAAATATTTTTATAAGTAACTAGCTGATACCCGCGACTTCGTAAGAGTGGATTGAGAATTTCTTTGCCAGAATGGAATACAGAAAGTTGTTGGTAACGCAGGATTGGTCCCAAACAACACCGAGTCGGCGTAATATGACAGAAAGCCATCACTATATCATTCTACCGTCAAACCTGTCACCATTCGATATGTTCTCAAAATTTCGTGACTGTAACTGTTATTCATAACGAAAGAAAAAAAAAAATCCTGTGCCCTTCTTACGGATACAAAGTATTTCCTTGTCAAATTCCGTCAATATCGGTATAGCCATTTATTCGCCAAAACATAAAAAAAGACAGTGACTTACTCCACATTTATAGTATTATTAGTGCAGATCAAATACACTGACTGCGAAACTAAACATGCCCCTGAGGGATCAATATAACGTAAAATATTACACACCTACAGCACTGCTAAACTTCCTACGATTTGCGTCACACTGGGTCCTAAATTTGTGGTATTTTCAGTTTAACATGCAATCCGAACTACAGACGGTGACTCATACGATCAAATACAATTTTTTAAAATCTTTCCTTCGACGGCGATTTGAACCGGAGACCACGCTCCAATAGTACTAAGCAAGCGCTTTAATCACTGAGTTACCAGAACGATACATTTAAATGTCGTACAGAGACCTACACATCCTACTCGTCACTCTATCGCCGTTCAGCAATTTTTGAAAATTATATGAAAACATGTATTATTTTTCAACCAAACGTGGACAGCATTTTTCTCCTTGTTTCAAAGGATAAGTGTGCCAAGTTTCATCGAGATCGGATTAAAACTTTGGATTTGTATGAAGAACAAACAAACATAAATACGTTCATCTTTATATATGTAGATTAAACTAGTTGGCCCGTTCGAAAACTTCACCAATAAGATGAATAGTTAGGTTGGCGGTTTGTAATACGACGAAAGATGAACCGCCTCACTTTCTTTCAATTGTTTATTTGTTTAGTGTAATAGGTGCGAAACAAAACTTGACGCCAGTGAAGAAGTTTATTAATATATCTGTGATATGTGCTGCTATTATTTAGTGGCTTGGTTCTGAACTGTCACATATGCGTGACTTTAACTGCTACTACTTTTTTCCTTCTAGGGTAAAATTCCGAAAAATTTCGTTCTTAATTTATAGTGTTGCCTGAGTTGAGACATAATGTTTTAAATGATACCTCATTTATCAATTTCGATTAGGTATCAAGGTATTGAGGCCTTTAATGACTTTCGTTAAAATTCTCTCTCTAAGAGCCTCACTGAAAACCCTAAGAATTTTGGTCGTATGTAAAAAAGTTAGTTGTAGTGGGAACAATAAGCCAGTTCTAATAAAAGACGGACGGGAAGTTGCAGACAGCCGCGACAAGGCTACCGTATTTAACACCGAATTCGAAAATTCATTCATGCGTGAAAACATGGAAAACATCCCCACTTTACCACATCGTGTGTAATTAGAGATGGATCCGATTGAAATTGATAGCGTAGATATTGTAAGGCAATTAAAAATCCTGAAGTGGGGTAAGGCGCCGGGTCCCGATGGTATACCGGTAAGAATATTTTCTGAACACGCGGAGGAAATTGAACCATTTCTGTCAGATATATTACGTAAATCTTTAGAAGAGAAAAAAGTACCTTCTAGCTGGAAAATAGCCCAGTTTTCAAGGAAGGAAATCGGAGTGATCCTAGGAATTATCGACCCATATCTCTAACATCTGTCTGCAGCAGAATTTTGAAGCATATCATATGGTCGAACATTATGAAGTTTCTAGATGAGAACGAGTTACTTACACCGTATCAACACGGATTTCGGAAGAAGAGATCATGTGAAACACAATTGGCCCTATTTTCCCATAAAGTAATGAAAGTTATCGATGCAGGTTCGCAAGTTGATGTAATTTTCTTGGATTTTCAGAAAGCTTTTAATTCTGTGCACCACAACCGGCTTTTGGCGAAGATTCGAGCTTACGGTATTTCGGCTCAGATTTGCGAGTGGATACGTGATTTTCTAACTGGTCGATCTCAGTTTGTCTTTGTTGACGGGGAAGCTTCTTCTAACATAAATGGTACCTCGGGCGTTCCTCAAGGAAGTGTAATAGGACCACTTCTTGTCATAATATTTATAAACGACTAGCTGACCCGGTGAACTTCGTATCACCTACATCATGAGATGGCAAGACCTGACATTACAAATCAAAAATTCTTTATTGTCATGACTGTACAGTTGTGTCTCTTTTGTGCACGTCACGGTTTATGCAGTTGTTCTACTACAGACACTTATGACAACAAGTAAGGTGCCTACAATTTTTTGTTTGGTCTGTAATGTAATATGCATTGCCCGTTTTGAAAAAAGTGGATCGAGCGGCAGGACAACCAAAGTTCATGGCCTAGTTGTTATAACATTTAGTTACTTTGTGACGAATGTAAAACAATAATAATTTTATTTCGGACGGATATGTTTTAGTAACAAAACCACATTTACATTTCACATACACCCACACGCATACCCTCACACACATTCAGCATACTATATCTCACACTTTCGGTTGGTTCTTTAACGAAATTTGCTAATAATTCAATTGAATACAAATTTTTATCTGTATTAAATACAACACATTTGTACACTTAATCAATTTAAAGCTTTCTGATAAACTATATTTTTGTCTTTTTTTGCGGTGCGTAAATATATAAAGACGATGGTTGTCCGACGCGCGAACACGCGACGTATAATTGTCCATACGCGAAACAGGGAAACTCCAAGTTGATTCCGCAAACTTGCAACGACTGGCCTTGCGATTTATTTATGGTAATTGCAAAGGCCAGACGCACGGGAAATTGTAGACGCTTAAAATCGAATGGCAAATCCTTTGGAATCATCGGTATACGCGGAATCAAGACATCCTCACCTTTGTATTTTCCCTTGATGATCGTGGCCTCGATCACGTTATTCATTAGCTTTCTCACAGCCATTCTCGTTCCATTGCACAGTCGAGGTTGATTAATGTTACGCAGCATAATCACAACTGATCCTACTTTTAACTGTAAATTGTGAGGTGGTAGTCCAAGCAATTCTAGTGAAATTAAAAACTCTGTGGGATAATTGACTACATCATCCTGGTTTTTAACTGTGTCGACTGATTTGTATGAAAACAACTCTCCTGGAAGAAAGTTCTGAATGATCGCATTGAGATCATCGACATCTTTGTTTTTGGCCGCCAATATTGCTCGTTGACTCAGCCAACTATGGTTACTAAACTGTTGTTCTATGTCCGTAAAAACTCGCTGAATAAGCTCCTCTTTTCAGTCGGTGAAGAGACAGAAATTCGTGGGTAGTGTAATTAATCCGGTCGAGGTGTCAATTGCAACCTTACCATTTCCAATATCTAATAACTGCTTCGAAAACACAACCGCAGTTTGATCTTGTTGCAAAAACACTCGCATGTTAGTTGTTAATTGGAGTGTCTTTACATGCCGCCACAAATTAGATGACTTTAGGCATGCGTTTAGTTCGTCAGCAACAGTTGATCGGGGAATAATTGGAAGAGTCTGACGAAAATCACCTGACAACAGAATCATGGCTCCACCAAAAATGTTTTGGTTGTCACGAAGATCTTTTAACGTTCTGTCCAATGCCTCCAGTGACCTCTTGTTGGCCATCGTACACACATCCCAAACGATCAATTTGCATATCTGTAGAACCTTCGCCATTGCGCTGTTTTTCGTGATGTTGCAAACTGGTACTTCGTTGATTTGCATGTTTAGTGGTAATTTTAAGGCAGAATGTGCTGTTCGTCCACCTTCTAACAATGTTGCAGCTATTCCAGATGAAGCCAACTCTAGGGCTACTTCATTTTGCGATCTGATCTTTGCCAACAGCAATGAAATTAGGAACGTTTTTCCAGTCCCCCCGGGAGCATCAAGAAAGTAAATTCCACCAGATCCACTGTTGACAGCTTCTATCAAAGTATCGTACGCAATTCTTTGTTGTTCATTCAATTGCGGAACATTTGAACGAACTGTTTCGGTCAATACTTCAACATCGTACTGTTGTTCTCTTTGTAACTCGTGGTTAAATGCATCGCGCATAGAACGACCTGGTGATGTCATGCCCAAACACGACAATACTTTATTAGCCATCAATAAACACATATCTTCTATCATTATTAATGTCTCATTGTAAATTTCTGTAGTAATTTGTAGTGTAGGATTCAAAGTTTGACAACGCACACGATGCAAAACATCCTCAGACATGTCATCCCTATATTTGATACACAAATCTTTCGGATTCGAGGGGAAACATGTTGATATTATAATCGCAAACAATGTGCGAATTTGATGCGGCGATGAAGAAATGACGGATTCCTTGAGCGTATTATCCCAATGCGAAAACTGTAGTAGTTGACACGCCTCGCGGTAAGTCGCACATAGATGTCCATCAACTGTTCTCAGTTGTTGAAACGATGTCGGGCCACGAACATTCACCAACAACAATCTAAGATAATAACATTCATCGTTATTTGGATGAACTGTGTATATGCGGCCTAGAGCGTCTGAGGCAAATACATTTGGGTGTCCTTCAACTGGTGTTCCTTGTTTCCGACGCTGAAACGATTTAGATGATGCGTTCCACGTGTAATAGCGTGGCATATCAGCATACAGCAAAGTGCGTGCGAAAACATCTGTTTGACAAACTGAGAAGAAACTTGTCAATGTGGTGGATGGTGGACGTGCCGCTCTATCCGCCGCGTTCTCTTGATTGAAATACACTCGTTGTCCATTTTCTAGATGAACTGCCAAATGGACTACTGTATGATGTCTTTCGTGGATCGAAAAAGAAAATATGCGCCAAATAGCTTCGTTGCTACTTATATAGCGACCCATCTGATACTGAGATACTTCATCATTTGTATTTGTTATAGCGAAGATGGCCATGTCGCTACCTTTGTTAACATATTTACATATGTACTTTATCGACTTGACGGAGTTACAATATTCCACATTGATGTGAGCTTCAAAAGCTTTTGACAATAGTGGCGAGTACGGCACAATCCAACGATTGTCTACTTCAAAATCTTGTCCTTTTACCTTCACAACTACCGATCGCCCACCGTCCGCAACTGATCGCCGACAATACAGTGGGTAACCGTCATTTCCCGTGATGGTTTCATCAATCAGGTCTCTCGGGTATCGCTTGGAGCACTTGCCGTCGACCATACAGGGTGAGTTGTTGTTGAAAATTCCGCAAGGTCCATGTATCATGTGTTTAGTCACTACTGCATGCAATTTTGGGTCAACTGTTCATCGGGAATCTCAGGTGAAATTATGGAATCAATTTCATCTGTCCTTATTTTGTTAACTAACCAAACTAATATGTGCGCATGTGGAAGACCACGCTTTTGCCACTCAACAGAGTACATCCAACAACGGACTTGGCCCTAAACACGATGCTTTGTAATGAAATTCATTAGAGATTTCAATTTTTGTTTAAAAACTCTGGCAGTGATGTCATGTCTATCAAGTGGTGTTTGGCCTTGTAGCAATTCCTTCTTGATTTCTATCCATTGTGGGTTACAGGTGAATGTAATGAATAGGTCTGGGCGGCCATATTGTCTAACATACGACATCGCATCTTGCGCGTACTCGTGCATGTGGCGCGGACTTCCTATGGAAGTGGCTGGCAAAATTGTCATTCTTCCCACATTATTTACGTTGCCATCGACATTAATAGCATCACGGAGATGAATGTATTCTTCAGATCGAAGCTGCCGTTGGTCAAACGGATGTACGTCAATCGTTCAGTCTCAATTTTGACATACATGTCAACTGCAAACTGATGAAAAAGCCGTTGACACATTAAAATGTGATTTACTTCACCTTCACGGATCATGAGTCTGTATGAATAAAAATTCATTGCACTAACTTTTTTGTTGGTTTCAGCACCTGGAATCGTAAATGGAAACAATTACATAGATATATTGAATTTTAAAATTATTATTTAATATCGTTTAATCTAGTTACCTGTTACTTGATTAACCATTTGGATATTAAAATGGTATCCGTCTTCTCCTTGCCAGAAGATTAATGCATATTGTAACGCGTGATAACCCCTATGCGTTTCAGACACACGTTTCAATTCTCATTGTTCCGACGATGAAGCACGATATCTCTAGACTGCAAATTTTCTCCAACAACGACAATAGCCACTTCGTCGATTGTCGGTGAATTAAACCTCCTTGCATGCTCACCAGCAGGTGTTTTGTCAGCTCTAATGACGATATTATGGCTGTCCGATGGCATCCGATCCAATGCCGTTTTGAACATTTTTACTAAGTCATTGTTCTGATGAAGAAACGTTTGCAGTTCTTGGACAATGGTTCGCTTCACTGCTGGATTATGAGCACAACGCTTATCAACTTCGGCATCCTGATTGCCCATAAAATAAATTTATAAGAATTGATGATCTGCATCTGGAAGTGGCAGCAGCGCTCCCAGTAGGTGATAAATTTGTCCTTGTATCTGCAATTGTTTATGATCTTGTTAAATTATTTACAAATACAAATTTTATCAAAAACAATTGTGATATACTACCTTGAAAGTGGGCATGAAATTGTCCTGTACAATATGCGTGGCGCCAAAACGACGTCATTTGAAAAGCAATTGTTATATTTTTGGATGTTGGCCAAGAAGTGTTTAGAGTCATTTCCCATACCAGAAACTAATGAGCGTAATGGATCTGGTGGTGGACTAATTGTGGCAATTTTACTTTACCACCAGCACAACATACTGCAGTAGATTCACCGCTGTATTTTAACGCTCTACAATATTGACAAATGGTTGTCATTTCCCCAATTGTTACGGATTTGTCGGCATAATAATCTATTTCCGGGTCGTAGTGGAATGCTGCTCGTTCCAGGTTTACAGGAACACTGCGTCTGCGGAATGGCTCTATTTCATTAAGTCGTGCTCGCTGTTGTTGTGTTTGGTGTGCCCGAACTCGTTCCATTCTAAGCCTATCTACTTCATTATTATTCACTGTGGAACGCAATTCTGCCATACTAATACGAAAGTTATCATTATCCGTCTCTCGCTGGTCATCAGTGCGGTTTGCACGTGAGGTAGCTCGTCGCACATTTGATTGACTTCGACGTCCTAAGTCAGGTCGTCTTCTCCTTGGCATTTTAAAACAATAACAGTAAATAAAGTTCTCGCGCACTGAAACACTTCCAAGTGACACTATTATGTATTTCTAAAATCGTAATACACGATAGTCCGCCCGTATGTTGTGGATATATGTTATCTATTCGAAGTTCCAAAGTAGACTGAAACTATTTATCGTTAAAATAAAACTCAATAGCGTCTTTTATTTCATGATAGTCAATTGTTTAAGGCATGCAGTGTTGCCAACCATATATTCGCAGTATTTTTCTGTATATTTAATATTATACGTGTGCAATTTTCCATCGAAATCGGACGGAATCTGTGGGTTTGTGTAAATTAGATTATTAAATGAATACATTTGATAGTTTGTTTTTAGTAAAAATTAGATATACATGTATACATTTTAATTACTTTTTCATTGCATGTAGGCAGTAATTTTATATTTGTTTTACAGTATATGTGTGCCAATTTCCATCAAAATCAGATAAAATGAGTGTATTTTTTAAATTATGGGTTATAAAGGGGAAGAGGGTATGGTTTGGGGTGGAAAATGGGATAGGGATTGGGTTTTTGTTAAAGTAATCTTTTAAAAAAGTATATATGTTCAAAGTTCCATGGAAATCGGATAAAAAGTATGGGTTTGTGTAAAAATTAAGGGGTGGGAAGGGGGAAACGTGATGCGGTTTTGGAAACCAAATGTAGGCAGTATTTTTCTGTTTGTTTTACAGTATACATATGCAAATTTCCATCAAAATCGGATAAAATCTGTGGTTTGTGTAAATTAGGGGATGATGTGAAGGGAATGAGGGGTTGCGTTTTTGGAAACCATATACAGGTAATGTATTTCAATTTGTTTTTCAAGAATACGTGTGCAAATTTTGGTGGAAATCGGACAAAATCTGTTGGGTTGTTTAAATTATGGGGTGTTATGGGAGGAATGGGCGCTTTTTTTGGAAATTTTATTTCTTAGGAACCATCTCCGAACGCTCTAGACAACTCACCAAAGTTTCACCGTAATCGGATGAACGGTTTTAGGAGCACATAGAGCATAAAGAAAACTCACATTGATTTTTATATATAAGATTAAATGGTCGTTTTTAGTATTTTCCTAGCAATTTTTCCATTTTTTCTCACCGTTTAAACCTTCCCTGAACCTCCACAAATATTTCAAGATCAAAATTAGCCAAATCGGTCTAGCCATTCTCGAGTTTTAGCGAGACTAACGAACAGCAATTCATTTTTATATATAAGATATAGGTCACAACGTCAAATGCTGGTTGCGATTGTTTGCCTACTATGCAGTTATCTATAGGGAAATAAGGTGCTCCGACGATTGCTTAGAAATTCAGCGCGATTTGGATTCTATTTTCGATTGGTGCCGTAAATGGCAGCTTGCACTTAATTGCAAAAAGTGCAAGGCAATGCGGATAAGTAACAAAAAAGAATCAGTTTGTTCACGAGTACAAAATAAACAATTCAGCTGTTGACACGGTTGATTCCCTGAAGTATCTGGGGGTGATAGTACAAAGCAACGTGAAATGGGACATTCACATAACTTCCGTCGTAGACAAGGCTAATTCTAAATTGCGATTCATAGGCCGTATTTTGAGGAATTGTAATGCTCATACAAAGGAGATAGCGTATAAAACACTAGTGCGTCCGCGTCTGGATTACTGTTGTGGGGTTTGGAATCCGTATCGAAAGGTTCTGATTGACTCAGTGGAGAGGGTGCAGAGGAGAGCCGCTCGATTCGTGACTTGTTGCTATAGCCCTTATGAAACCGTCACAGAATTGATACATGGATTGGACTGGGATAGTTTGGAAGACAGACGAGGTAGCTTGCGTTCAAATTTATTGGAGAATATGGGGAAAAAAAAAATTTCGAGTGCAATGAAATACTTCTTCCGCCAACCTATTTAGGTCGCAATGACCGAAGGGATAAGATTAGAGAAATAAGATGCCGTACTGATGCTTTTATCTATTCCTTGCGCTATTCGGGATTGGAATAATGATACTTTTTGCCATTTAAAAGGTAAGTTCCGAAATATTCCTTTCTTAAGATATGAAGTGTCCAAAGCAGAGACATTGATCATTAAAATGATACCTCATTTATCTATTTCTCTTGGGTACTAAGGAAAATAAATTTCCCGTCACAAAAAGCAGAGTATGCAAGGGTCGAAGAAAACTACTTTCTTAAATATGATGCGACCAACGCGGAGATCTTGATCCCTAAACTAATACCTCAATTCTCGATTTCGGTTAGTTAGCAAAGGATATAAATGGCTCGTGTAAAAAAAAAAAAAAAAAAAAAAAGCGTTGTAGAAATATTGACATTTTTTTCCCTTTATGGGAAGAATTTGGGAAAATTACTTTGTTAAAATATGATGTGACCAAAAGGGATACTTTAATATTTAAATTGATACCTCATTTATCGAATTCGGTTGGGTATCAAGGTAGATAATGCCTTGTGACAAAAAACACCTTATAGAAATAATATATAAGTACATAATTAAATTAACTCAATGCAATATATTGTTGTTACTGCAGATATTAAAGCACAAGTTAAATATATATTTGCCAAATACATTTTTGAAATAAACCTTTCAACAAACGTCGTGAATGAAAATTCCTTCAAAATGTAAAAGATTGAATAAGAACGCAAAGGTTGGTCACATCAGTATCGTAACAAGTAGAAGAGCTGTCTACAAATTAGAATTTTCTACATCCATATCTCTTTTTTTTACAATTTCCATCCTCCCAGCTGAAGGCTGGGAGGCGGGCTGCTGGAGAGTCACAAAGATTCTTTTCTACCTACTAATCTACGGGGAGGGAAAGTGATGGAAGGTCGACCGTGGCCTTGCAGGGTACCAACGCAGCATTCGCCTAAATTGACTGCGGGAAACCACGGAAAACCGCAGTCAGGATGGCCGGGCGGGATTTAACCCCCACCCTCCCGAATCTCAAGTAGTAGTGCGAGTATATTGTTATTACTGCAGATACTAAAGCACAATTTAAATATAAATTTGTCAAATATATTTCTGAAATAAACCTTCCAACAAACGTGAATGAAAATGCCTTCAAAAAGTAAATGGTTTGTCACATGTAGGGCTGTTGATAAAATATCGATATATCGATATATCGATATTTTTTTAAAAAAAATATCGATATTTATGAGTGATATTTTTAGGACGATATATCGATATTGAAATCTGGATATCGGAGTCCGATATTTTTTAAAAATAAGTTGTTATTTTCAGTTTTCCTCGTAGGAATATTCCAAGTTATTATTGTAGGGAAAACGATTACCT
Source organism: Vandiemenella viatica (assembly GCA_031002005.1). NCBI lineage: Eukaryota > Metazoa > Arthropoda > Insecta > Orthoptera > Morabidae > Vandiemenella > Vandiemenella viatica. The sequence goes on from JARYHS010013630.1 coordinate 38,691,549, forward strand.
GTGTTTCACATGCAATACATTTTCATAGATAGAATTTTAAGAAACAATTTATGATCCGAGCACATGGAGAAGCAGGGCCGCCGTAAGCGGGTGAGCAAGGCAGCATATTATGTAGCGGGCGACCCTTTTTTTATTTAGCTCAACAGCTGCTTCGGGTGGTCGGCGGCGACACTCAGGATGGTAAAAATGGGGGCGGCAATCTCATGCCGCGTTTTACACTCTCGCGCGAGCTTTGACGAGGCGAGGCGAGACACTGCGAACGCGAGAGTGTAAACGGTGCATTCGCGTAGTCTCGCCTCGCCTCGCCTCGTCTAAGCTCGCGAGTGCCGCTCGCCTCAGTGGCGGTCTCTTGGCGCGAGTCAAAGGCGCGAGCACATTGTTTATAGCAGAGGTAGTCAACCTTTTTACCCTACCGCCCACTTTTGTATCAATGTATACCTTATGAAACAGACGTACAGCGAGTTAAAGCCCATAATAATAATTTGCCAAATACTTTGTCTGACTTTCGCTACGTTTGGCACAATAAGTCTTTATAAAACTACTCACTATAGTTAAATCTGTCTTTTTTATTTATACTTTACGTATATAAAAGGACGAAGTTTGGTGAAATTAGATTTTATTATTTGGTTTATTAATGATATTCCTAAGGCAGAATATGTTAAAATAAAAACTGGATATCTTGGTCAATTTTGCAAGGAACAAACAAAGGTCTCCTCTTTCGGTTTCTTTCTTTGGCTATAATATGATTACCAGCACAAATGCCTGATTACATGAGATATGAAGGAAAAGTTTTCATTAAACTGAATATCAGTTGTCATACATTTTGATATGACAGGTGTTTTTTTTAAATTATTTTGCCACGGGTTTTCATATCCATCACTATCGAATTTATGTTTACTTTCTTCGTCATATACGATTTCTAAACCTTCTTCCTGTCAAGTTCTAACAGCTTCTTCAATATTTGCGGTAGAAGGATTTTTCATTCAGTCATAAACATTGAATTTCAAAATATCTACAAATCGTTTTTCCATGTCTAAAGTTAGTTGAGGTGGGTACTGAATCTGTCAATATCCTCTGGAGTTATTATCGTTTATAGATAATATTTCGGGAAACTATTGAAATTTTCTTCTTAATAGATTTAACGCAGTAGTTAAAAGTTTTCAATAAATAATGACACACAGAACATTTTGGTAACCTATAAGCGTTTATTAGCTCCTTTAAGATGCAAATCAACATAATTAAAATCTATAAATGAATGCAATTTTTCTCGGCGTTGTTTATTTATAAACGTTTCTCGGGAAACAAACCGAGTAATATTGTGCATCAATAATAATATTACTCGGTTTGTTCACGAGAAACGTTTATAAATAAATCATTAAATCTATTTAAAAAACCTTAAAAAGTCAATTAATTTTTAGAAAAATAACGAAAGCGTTTAGCTATTGGACCAAACCCCCACAGTCCACCACGAAAGCTGGCACGCCCACTAGTCATCCATGAATGAATTCTTGCGAGAGTGTAAACGGCAGTTCGCGTCAGCGGTCGTGCACGATGCGCGAGGCGAGGCACGAGGCGAGATGCGAGGCGAGAGTGTAAATGCGGCATCACAGTTTTTTGACCCGGTTCGGAAATTTCCTATATCCACCACTGGCTGTAGTTGGACAGGGGGTGGCATAATCGCTATTGCACGCCGGCGCTCAACCAGCTAGCGGCGGGCCTGTGGAGAAGGTAAAATAACTCATTCAATATTCATTAGAATTGTTGTCTGGACATTTTGAAAAGTTTTTAAAATGTGTATTCAATCAATGCAAAAGTATTAGCATTAAGAAACTAATTGTAATGTACCAGGTATGGGTAGGGTTGCCAGATAGCCGGAAAATCCGGGAATGTCTCGGAATTTTGTGTCTGATCTCGTGTCCAGGAATTATGCGTTACTGTCCCGGAATTTCCGTATACTAGTTTTTTCTCAAACTCAGTTCACCACGGTGGCCATGAGGCCAAGCCAAGTATCCCATGCTTGCAGTGGGAGGACTGAATGTCCCTTAAATCAGAGTAATTGAAACTCACAGGAAAATACTCTTTGAATTTTCTGGGACTTAGAAAATTCTAGACGCAGTTAACATTAACTCCCTTTATACAGAGTTCACATGTCTGAAACGTGTTTTCAGGTTCTTCCAAAAGACTTTCCAAATGATAAAATCTGGGCCGATTTCTTTAGAATAAGCATTTTTAATGATTTTGAATATTTAAAAACAAAGTTGGTTTTATTAATAATTATTCTTTAATAATTACGCCAGTATCGCGCTGATTTCACGCCATGCACCTTCTTTTTTAGTTCGATTATAATACTGGAGCTATCCCATAACACCCTCTTTGATTCATACGCATCAATTAGAGTTAAGCAAGTTTCATTGTTCCACGTGCTCGCGCTCATTGTAGAAACCGCCAAATACCGTCCACACTGAGCGCCGAACAAACACTGGCTCTCCTTTGAGCATTCTAAAAAACCGACAACCGATCGGCTCGCCCCGAGCGCGCTCGCTGTCGTTCGTTGCGAGCGTGCTCAGGCGTCCACACTTGAGCCACTCGCTTCATTGAGCGGCTCATTCGCCTGAGCGTGCTCAAGTGGATACGAGGCCTTAGAGAAAATTTGTACGTTAATTGCTTTCTTCTTGATGAGGTTATATGCCTTAAATTTCAGTTTTGCACAAAGATCAGAAGCATAAAAAACACAATTAATTTTACTTTGTTACTACATTTAATTTGGAAGTTACAAGTAGTCCTACACCGATGGTAACAATGCAGACACGGCGTCGCTCGCACAGAACGAATCGGACTCGAACCCGTTGTTTTACATTAGCGTGCGTTGTCGAGGAAAGTATTTTGACATGAAAATTGGATGTAAGCAGGAATATTGATAAATTCTGATACACAATCTTTGTTAAGGTGCAAACATTTGGTCCAAAAAGTAAGAAGACTCAGAATAAGCTATCAACCTACAAAAAGAAATTAAATTCCACATAAAACAATACTTGTAAAAAAAAGTGACTTGGTCATCATGCAAACTCTGATAATAGAACATCAACCTAAATAAATGCCTCTACTATGTTGCATTATTGAGCTTTTAAACTCACAAAAGCCAAGATTTCCCTCGATGCTCTTTCTGGATTCACAAGGTTTCGAGTAAATCATAAACATTATGCCTTTCCTTTTAGTAAAGTAGTAGTATAATGGCTAAATCACAATTTAAAAAATATGATTTATCCGTAACTTCATGAAAAACCATTTTTTCAAAAAATCAAAACTTGATTCAGATAAATATCACACAACTCTTCATCATTAAATAGCTACAAGACTTCGCCCTTTATTAAAATGATTTGTTTTTGTAACATTGTTTTTTTTTATATAATAGGGTCGATATATCGATACTTTTTCTTCGATATATCGAGTCCGATATAAATATTTTTAAAATATCGATATATCGAAATATCGATATTTTTTAAAATATCAACAGCCCTAGTCACATGTCAGTATCTTAATATCTAGAGACGGAGAAAACTTTTGAATTTACTACATCCATATATTGCTGCTAGTAAAAGTTATAAACTAGACTGTACATCTCTCGACTGCGAGAAGCAGATTACGTTTCGCTGACCAAACAAATAATACAGACTCGATTTGGTTTCGCACAAATTACAACCCTTGCTAGTAGTAGTAAAACAGTGAGAAATTACGATAAAATTGTCCGCAAATTACTATCCAGTTTTTGCTTAAAGCGATTTTTGCTGTATCTACTGGTCGTATTTTTTTTGGTCCGCTGTCCGAGGAGTGAAATAAGTTATCATTCTTTTTGATGTGACATGGTGATGTTGAAACATTAAGATAACAGTAGATTGTGTTGTTAATCGTGTAAATAATATTTTAGTACAAGAAGCAGAAGCATTTTAGTTGATACTAATCAAAAGGGGAGTACTAATCTAAATATTACTGAAGTAAAATTGCGTATACTCTTTTAAAAGAGATTGATTTTCAAGTTTTCAGTTTATATCACTAAAAAAAATATAATCTTATATTGTGTTGTTCAACCAGTAGAAGATTTTAGGTTCAATTACAAGAGACTATGATTAATGAATTTTCGGGAGAATACCGCGTTGTTTATTTCATAATCTGAGCTTTCGGCTGCTATCATAAAGCCTTCATCACATAGCATCCAGCGCCAAGCATCGCAGAGTAAAAGGCCGCTATCTTCGTTGATGTTGCTGGTATTCTTTAAAATTTCTGCTGCCTCTTTCACATGTCGAGACCATCAATGGTCTTCTCTCCACAACAGCCTCGTGTTTTGAAATTTTGTTCCATGCCCGGTTCTATTATCATGGCGAACTACGGCAGATTGTCGCTGTTGTTATCTATTGTGGCGTATGAGTTCCTTCAAGTTTTTTCGCCATAGTGCAGCCTGTATCACCGATGTAAAAACCTTCACAGCTGCAGGGGATTTCTTAAACACATGTAAGGTGGTGTGGGTGTAATCTGTCTTTTACCCTGGTTAATGTTTGGAGAAGTTTGCTGTGAACCTTATACACTGTTCGCACCTCCACCCGTTTTAACAATTTCCCAATCCGGTCAGTAATACCTTGCATGTATGGGAGAAAGGCGAATTTTCTGGACACGTTAGTATCACGGGATAAGTAAACCGCTTTGATGTGGTTTTTTATGTTGTTTTTTTTTAATCACAAAAGACTAATCGGTGATTGTAAAAACGGACTATCATTATCATAGAGACTACATACAAAGAAACTGTTCATTAAAGGTAAGAGGTAAAAAATTATCTCTGAATAATCGAGTGTTGTTTCATTAAATTTGAGATCCTTTCTGACCTTTTATTAGTGAGTTTCAGAGGAAGGCTGGAAGAGCCCATCGACTGAAGGAAAATTACAGTTACGTCATATTCACTTTACGCTCTTCAGGTCAGGCGTGAATGAGCCCACTGCAAGAATAGTAGTTTGAGGGTCGAGTACTTTACTGTAGTTTCATAAGTTCTCTCACAGAAAAATGTCAGCTGAAACATTGGCAAATCGTATTACTACGCAGTGCAGATAACATGGAAACTAGATGTTGCTGCCGTTTTCCTTTTCGAAACACACAGAGACTGTGAATATTCTTTCGCAGCTACAACTTGGCACTGCTTGAGAGAGATCCTCGATGATACTTTTCGTATCTGTTTTTAAGCAGTGCGCCACTTGAAGTACTTGTGAGAGGAGCCGGGACGGTGATTATTCGTGAGAGGCTAGCCTCTTCAGGGCTCTGCTGGCCGAGCAAGATACGTCCCGAAGACAACAGCCTTCGCAGATAAAATAAAGCCGGCGACATAAATGATGCAGAAAATCTGTATTGACCCGGGAGGGGCGGAGCTGTCCACTCGACTTGCGCTGGACCGCCCGGAGACACAAGCGGCTGAAACAATAAGTCCACGGCGCTGTTTGCAGAAACCGGTCCCGAGATACGTATTAAAGTGTGAAAGTAGTATTACTTGGAAAAGAAACGAAATATGCCAAAAAGATTACCAGTCTAACGAACAGAATATTCTCCAAGTATTTGAAGTAAACAGAAAAACATGTTATCGTATTAACAGATGAAACTAAACGTTAGTTTTCTTTTATTTAAAAAAAAAATACATATAATGATTGTCTTATGTAATCGATGCCACAAGTGACTTCAATTTTTGCTTATTTCATGAACTGTGAAAATCATGTGCTGTTTTAGAATTCAGACCAAACGCCGAGGATTCTCGTACACGAATATTTACTTATACAAGAAAATGCTGTTTATAGTTTACTGAGAGATGTAAGGGGAGACCATATTAGCTCCTACCAACCAAATGTCAATCTCTCCAACACATGGTGCACCCCCCTTGCACGGACGAGGCTATGGCTCCCCACTGCATACCAACAGCCTCCGAATAGGAGGGCGGACGAGCGGGGAGTGCTTCACGGCACCCTTTTCTCCTTGGAGTTGGAAACGGTCCCTAAAGGCGGATGAATCAGAAATGATGGACAGTATGGGCATGCAGAAGGCACTAAAGAACCTAAGGCTATCCCACATCCATGTAATCATCTCAAATTACATATAGAAAATGGTTTCTTCCTGAGTAAAATATTCCGGAGGTAAAATCCCCCAGTCGAATCTCCGGGTGTGAACTCCTCAGGGACGAGTCAGCATAATTGATAAAATCATTTTACGAATAGTATCATGGAATGTTAAAGTCCGCATAGGACACGTAGATTATAAAACTTAAAAAGGGAAATAGAATGATAGATGTTGACGATAAAGTGATCAAGTGTAGGGATTCACAGGATTTCTGGTTCACAAGATTTCTGAACTGGAGAAAACAAAATGATTAGCACACAAGCGTCAGTAAAGTTACTGGTATAGGATTTGGAATGAATAGGAGAATAGGGAAACGGCCGAGCTATTATGAACAGTTTAGTGACTGGATAATTATGATGAGGGTTGAACCATGCTCCAACCATGTTAGCCAACTTTACAGGAACATGATGAATAAATAGAGAAAATTTACACTGAAATTGAAGAATTAATTCAATTTGTGAAAGGGGAGGAAAAATTTAATAATCATGGTGATTGGAATAGGGTAGTGGGAGAAGGAATAGATGGGAATACTGTAGGAAGTTTCGGTCTAGAAGAAAGTAATGAGCGAAGAAGCAGGTTGTTAGAATTTTGTGAAAGATATAAACTCATCATGGCGAACACTCGATTTAAGAATCATGCAGGAAGGATATACACTCAGAAACGTCCAAGGAATACAGGTTGATATCATCTAGATTATATCATGGCCAAACAGAGATTCAGGAACAAAACGCTAGAATTTAAAGCATATTCAGGAGCTGACATAGACACGGATCACAATCTGAAATTTTTGATGTGCAGTCTGAAATTCAAGAGAGTAAAGAAGCAACACAAGCAGAAAAAAAATGGAAAAATGGATGTGAACAAAAAAAAAAAATTAAAAAAATTAAAAAAATTGCAATGATAGATGATTTAGACCTAAGAAAGACTTTCAACTGAGTACGAATGGAATGCACTGAAGATAGATCTATCAAAGCTTGTAAATAAACATTAGCCTTTACGAATAAACCTGCCCTATAACATGGGTTTAGAGCAGAAATTTTGGAGTGGTAGTTCAGAGGAGAAGGCACAAAAATTTTCATGAAGCTGCTTAACGAGAGTAGTACAGACATTTTAGATGTCAAATAAGAAATAAATTTAAGAAAGCAATAGAAGAGAAGCAGCAAGAATAATGCGAAGAAGTAGAAAAGAAAATGGTGGTAGGTAAAGAAGATGTGGCACAAAGGAAGATATAAAATGATTATGGAAAAATGAAGAAAAGATGTATAAACATTAAAGCTGATGATGGTAAACCGCTTGTAAGGTCAGGTAACAACTAATCGGTGGAAGCACTTCTCAGAGAAACTGTATGACGGGGATGATTTGCACAACAGTGTACTGGGAAAAGAAGACAATGTAGACATTGATGGCTTTGGAGATCCTGTTTAAAGGACAGATATTGACAGACCTTTGAAATATCTGGTATCACATAAGGCAGTTGGAGATGATGCGATCCCTGCAGAACTTCTGAAATTCCTAGGAGAAGAAGGAATCCAATGATTATTCAAACTAATATCAAACAGTTACGAAACAGGTGAGATTCCAACTGATTTTGATAAAAGTATCATCTTCTGGCTTCCGAAGAATGCATAAGTTGACAAATATGAGAATTATCGCTGCATAAGTCTAACTTCATTTGCTTCAAAATTACTAACCATAATAATATACAAAGGAATGGAAAGGGCATTAGAATAAATAGGAGGTGAAGATCAGTTTGGGTTTAGGAATAAACGCAGATCAAGGGAAACAATTCTGGTTGTAAGATTAATACCTCAAGGGCGGGTCGATAAAAAGTAAGATGCTTTTATGGCATTTGTTGATTTAGAAAAAGCCTTTGATAATGTGGGACAGGATGTTCAAAATCTAAAAGGAGTTATGTCTAAAATATCGAGGTACAAGTATACTTATAATTTATATAAGAATCAAGTTGCTATAGTAAAAGTATAGAATCATAAGAGACACACATCAATTAAAAAGAGTGTGAGACCGTTAAAATTCGACTTGGAAGCAATGAGGGTGGGAAACAGATATTTGAATGTAGCATAAGTATTGAAAGAGAAAAAGTCAGTATGCTACGATTTTCTGTCCTATTGGCAGAACAGACTACGGATAGTGAGCAGTTACTGAATGGCATGAACAAAATACTGAAGGAAGATAAACATAAACCAAAGGATGACGTAAGTGATGAAATGTTGTAGAAGTGTTGCAATAACAATAGATTAAATATAAAAATAGCATCGGATGCAATAGGAAAAATAAGTGTATTCTGTTACTCAAAAAGTAAATTTACAACTGATTGCCGAAGGAATGATGTTGAATGAAGAATAGCACTAGCAAAAACAATATGAAAAAGAGAAATCTTTTAGCTTCAAATATTGATTTGGAATCAGAATTTTTTAAAACTCAATGTATGGACCACAGCATTTTATGATAGCGAAGCATGTACTTTAGGAATACCAGAACGAAGGAAAATTGAAGCATTTGAAATGCGGTGTTATAGAAGTATGCTGAAAATTAAGTTGACAGATAAAGTACATAATGAACGTTTTTAGAATTGACGGGTGAGGAAATAAGGTCGTAGGAGATGCTTAAAGAAGGATGGTAGATCTTATTTTGGGACATGCAGGATTGATTAGTCTCTTAGTGGAGGGAACATTCAAAAGTGAGAACAGTAGAGATAGGCAAACGTTAGAATATATGAAGCAGATAATTGAGGACTTAGGTGTAAGGGGTATGCTAGATGAAGAGGTTAGCGCAAGACAGGAAAAGATGGAGGATTGCATCAAACCAGTAAAATGACTGATGACAGCCAAAAAGGAGTAATGGATAAAAAAAGTTAAGATAAAAACAAAATGTTTTCAATGTGAAGATACCGTCCAGTTAGCCACGAAATGAACTGTGAGTAGCACTGCATTTATAAGGGCCGGTCTGCAATGCTTTTCAATTTTAGTTTATGACGTAAGCACTGAAAATGAAGTATACGTTGAGTGTTTAATTCAGTCTGTTTTTACTACACAGAAACTGAAAACTTACCGAAGTCTCTAGATATGGACGTTATTACGAAATACTTTGTCCAATTAACCATGAAATCGTTCCAATGCTGAATATAATTTCTATCGCTGCACAGAGTTGTATCAGCAATGTTTGGTCGCCAATTCATTGTGCCTAAAATTCATGTCAGCTGCTCTAAAGTTGGCAAAATTTCTTTTAAAACATAATGGGTAATTGGGTCATTTTTGCGGAAAAGGATTATCATCATTAAGACGTATATCGTATGTGATAGGAGACGGTAGTAAGAGTTGTGTCTTAAAGTTAAAAAGATAACATTAACTATCTGACGTTACAGTAAATCCGTGCTTTGGTCACTTAAAAACAACAAGAGTTGGTTGGCTGCTAGAACTTTTATGTGTTACGTAAAACTTTACCCTGCTTTTCTAGAAAATTTTACTGATTTTTCACAAAATTCATTATGTTAAATACATCAAACGTTGAACTGAGTAATGTGATTATTCGTAAGGAAGTACCCTCTTGTTTTGCCAATGTTACTTGTAATTACAAGGAAGCACTGCTATTTTCAGTGTCGTAGCTCGGTGGTTTAAGTGTCTTATAAGGAAACAAGAGGTCCCAGATTCGAATCCCTTTCTTGGCAGGAATTTTTGAGTTGCTTAAACTGATCTTCACCACTAGCAAAGCTTTCATTCGTTCAACTTAAATTTTCTAGGGTGCTATAAAGTTGTAGGTCCCTGATATCCAGTAGAATTTTGAGTTGGATTAGGTAATACTAGGGAGGTGGATTACGATGCAAATTGAACAGCTTCGGTGGCTGTTTCAGTTGTTAATTTCAGACGCTATTTTCAGTGAGTATTTTTATCCTATGAAAATGGATAGGCATAAGACCATTAGCCAGCATATCCTTTGTGGTTTGCGACCGGGTATAACATAACGTGAAGGAAAATTATAACGACGGGACGATTCTTTGTTTTGATGGCTTCCGACTTGAAAAATTTCTAGAAGTTTTGGCTCGTCATCCCAGTATGCGACAGTAAAAGGAGGGTTAGAAATAAAAAGAAACATTAAGGTACTTGCGTCCGGACAGTATTTACGAACAACTTTATTAATGTTGTCATAACCAGCCTGCAGATAGACATAATCCTTGGAATATCAGAAATAATTTCGTAATTGCGGTAAGAATAACCTTGGTTTCCAGAAATTTGATATGTTAAAGTTTATTCTCAAGTTATTTTTTTTATTTATTTTATTTTTATATTATTTAATTTTTTTGTATCTGTTGCGTGATATTTCTTTAAAAATTATTTTTATTGGAGGATACATATTTAATTTGCATAAAAATTCAAAATGATGTATAGTATTTAATGTTATCATGGTTTTATGGAAATTACATTGCGTTTTGTGGAACCATAATATGCTATTACTTTTTATAAAAAATAATGGCATTTTAATTTTAAGACTACTTTGTATGCTTCAAATATTTTGATTCTGTTCATAATATTTTTGAAGGTGACAAGCGCATCCGACAATAAGGACGACCTGAGACAATCGGAGACCGTAAATATGTAACTGGAAGATTTCAAATCTTGGCCACTAAAACATATGATGTGTAGAAATTCGTTTAAAAGATTTGCATAAAACCGTGATTTAGAAGGGAAGGAAAAGAGGGACAATCAGGGCATCTTTTCCTTTTATTTTCCTATGTAGACAACGTTTCTTTGATTGTTTTATCTCGTCCTATTAAACGAGCAAATATAGTACATAAGTACTAGCTTTGTGGAAAACGGCTGTAAGGATATCTATGAAAATCAGTGATTAAGAATTCTGGTGGTCTACAAATTGATATTTCGAGGTCTCATCTTCTACAAAGTTAATGTTCAGGCGTTTATTAAGACACTGACATTAGATACATCTGTCTAATTATTTAAAACAAAATATCTAGGAGCGTTTAAGAAGTTACTTTACTCTCAATCAGCTGGCGGTTCAGAAATATTTGCATTGTATGACATTAAATGAGCAATTATTGTTTTAATAATTGAATTACAGGAGTTTTTAGTCCATAAATTGGTCTGTTAAGATCTAATCATGTAGAAATTTATGCGCTTATTACGTTTTAAATTTTCAAAATGGGAAAGCTACCAAAGATATAAGTCCTAGCTTAATTGACAAAATGAAGGTTAATGTAAACATATCAATATGCCTAGAGCATGTCCACTTAACCAACGAGTTTGACACACTTTTTGTCTAGCTGAGATGATTGTTGTAATGGAAAGCAGACATCATGATGAGAGAAATCTTTTCATTTTTCTGGAACGCAACTGATTCACGGTAAATAGTGCCAGCAAAAATTGCTTCTGCCATTTCTGTTCGTGGACGATCCATTGAATCATATTCGACTCCTTCCGTTTTGCTCTATACTCTCGTGTTGCAAGAATTGCTGCTATAACCATTCATACAAAATATAATAAAATATGTATAAAACATAATTTCTTACTAAAAGGCTGTGTAGTTATATTGTGATACGTTCCAGTTCTTATTGATATCATTATTCGGGAGTACCAATTATATGTACATCTACACTGGTGGGGACCTTAAAACAATATTTTTTAAATGGTGTTGTATATGATATTTTGTAAAGAGGCCCAGTACATTAAAAGTACTCTTATCACAACGGAATCCTAGCCATTTTTGGAATATAGTGTTGAAAGCAATTTTTGATTATGACTGAAAGTTTACAAACATTAATATCGAGAGACGTTCCGTGTAACAGGTACTTGCTGACTTAGCACTAAAATCTGAAATAACACGTGGGCGTAGTCGCAGGCTAGTTGGGTATGGTTCCGTTAGTGATGACTTTCTTTCAGTCTGCTCTTAGTTTGGTTGTGGATGCAGTTAAGCAAATTCGGTAAGTATAGCGTCCCCCCCCCCCCGAAACACAGCTGTCTACCATTTATTCTTATACAGTTCCATGTGTTCCTGAATAGAACGATAAAGAAAAGTTGATATATCATCACGGCAAATCACTTTTAACACGGTTCATTAAATCAACATCAAACTACAATAGGAAATATTATCGGACTTTCACATTCAACAATGGAAGCTCTTTCTTGGCCAACGACTATCAACGGTATCAATGGTTGTTGACTTGGGTTGTTTAAAGGAGCCCAAAATTTACGTTTTTGCCTCAGTTGGTGACAGATTATGTGGTAGGCCTATCTGAAAGAGCGGATCGTATTACTTATGGTTTTATGGTCGACTTAAATTTCATCAGAATTCTTTCCATAATTGGTAGGACTGAAATGTTTTCCTTGAACCGACAGGCAGAGTATGTTGCGTGATACACGATTATTTTTTTCTATTTTTCAGCGTGTCTTGAGACACGATATGCCTTCGACTGACGGGAAACTCCGCTGAGTCTTGCCGAGTGGGCAGAAGGGAAGCCGCTTGCTTGGAGCTGACCACTTCGGGGACGCGGAGGTCTGCCGATTAGGACCATCCGCGTGTTTTATGCATGGACGACGCTGGCCTCTCCGCCTCCTATCGGTGGCATTATTCAGAATGCTTTAATGGGCAACGTTTGGAGAGAAACAACGGCTTCCATGGTCCGAGCTCTCCAGAGCGAACGTTCTGAAGTAAAGTTACTGCCAAATTCAGCGAGGTACTGTTCTCAACACAATTCAGAGGGTATTCTTCTTGTGGGCATCAATCCAAACAGTTTTCTAACTTTTTTTATGTTTTTATTTGTTTTTGGTTTTTTATGTTTTTATTTGTTTTTTGTTTTTTGTTGTTTTTTTTTTTTTTTTTTTTTTTTTTTTACTTATGAATTTACGCTTTGCCGACGTCGAGACCATAAAAGAGGGAATGGGATTGAGGACAAGGAACGGGAAGGAATTTGACCATAGCCTTTTGAAGGAAGCACCCCCGCATTCCCCTGCAGTGATTTGGGAAAACCATGGAAAACCCAAATTTTTATGCCCGTACGGGATTTGAACCCTTGTATTTCCGAATGCTAGTCCAGTGTGTTACCGCTTACATTCCACGCTCCGTTTTCTATAGTTGCTTGTGTCATTGTGGACATTGGTGATTTAATCAAATCATTTGTCGTGCCCAGTATCCTATTCCATTTTTTTTTTTTTTTTTTTCCCCTTCGAATGGACATCAAAGAACCACACGAAACATCGGCCACCTGTTTGCACAGCGGCCAGTGTGATACATAAGATTTGTGAGTCCCGGGTCATTTAGACTACAGGAGTATTGTTTGTGTTGTAACATGTCTGAGAAACGTGTAACTTTTTTTTCTGTGTAAGTGTATATTAGTTGCCGAAATCTGTAGTTTATTAGACAGACCTTGGGAATCGACACAGCATTCACCTAAGTCCATCAGCACACTAGCTACTTATCCTATACATTATATTGTCGGCCTCGGTAGCGTAGGGGCTAGAGTGCCTAAGGTCGCCGGTTCGAATCCGGCCGCGGGCATGGATGTTAAGTGTTATGTGTCTGTGTGAATGTCCTGTCCGTCCTGTGGTGTCCATGCTTAGAAGATACAATATATAAACACTGGATGATGACTGATTCACTGCAAGCTATAATAATCACATTGAGCTGGCTGTATGGCCTCAGCTGCCGAAAGCCATTAAAAATATATATATATATATATATATATATATATATATATATATATATATATATATATATATATATATATATATATTATTTATGCCGTCAACTTCCCTGTTTCTTAAATTATGCAACTCCTACAGTGATGGATAAGGTATCTGTGGATAAGATTTTTATTGATTTCTGATAAGTGGGTATGCGGGCGGCGGGACATATTAGCTCCTGCGTGGGTGACACCGCAACCCGCTGCGCACAATAGGTGTCGTGGTAGCAACCCTGTCAGGGGTTAGCAGATGTCGAGATTAATTAATGTTTCTATAAACAATATCTTTGCATCAATTACCGAAAATGAAAAATAAAAAAATTAAGATCATTGCACTTTTTGTAAAATACTGTTTACAAAGAGGCATTGTAAACGCTTTTACATTAATCAACTCACTTTCAAAATTTGTATATTTTGTTACAGCTAACCAAGTAAAGAATGAATCCGCGCTGGTTTAATGGTATGTTTATGATAACTCAAAGAACAATTATCTTCGTCGTGATCGTTTAGACATCGCAATGAGGGCGGGTGGACAAGTGAAATTTTTTTAATACTCACTGAAAGATTCGTATAGAAATGCATTGAAAATATGGACCACTCTTTATCAACGTTCTCCATAGTCGACGTCCATTAAGCACATCATCCTCAAATTTGTGAACGACTATGACAATGAGTGGTCGTAAAATGTACAACCTGTACTGCAGCTTCCTGGGAACTTTAGAACCAGGATATGCAATGTTACTAATCATCGAGTTTTCATTTCGGGATTAGTGTCTAGTAAATAGATTTACTGTCTTTTGAAGCCATGTAACTAATGAAGCACAGCATACAATCAGATTGGATTTCTAAATCCGGAACAGCGATTGCGATGAAATTTTTTTTTTTCTGAGTAGGTCAGGGAGCATTTACTTCTTGTTCGATGTAGTTCGGTTCGAACTTCGTTCTGTTTTGGTTAAAGTTAAGAATATCAGTTTGGTGTCTGGTTAGTTGATTAAATACCATTTCAGTGCCCTATGTTTAATCGAAACGACATGGCTGTGTGGTTACGTTCTTGCTTTGGGAGCTGCTAGTGTGTGTGGGTCGAGGAGGTACAACTGGACCAGGTCCGACTCCTAGGCCGACGTAACGGCTGTTTTTTGGTGGTTCGCAGTCACCTAGGCAAATGCTGGGATGATCATTAATCTCCACATCATACACTGCATATTTTACAAACAAAAATTTACACATCATAGACAACGTAAGTAACACGAATAACAGACATATGGCAACACTTTAACCTGTAAGCCATCCTGACATTGGTTGCCAAATGTAAGCTGCCAACTCGCCTGGGAAATGGTCGCCATTCGTTAGCGGATGATGGCGTGTTATTTAGACGAGAACGGCCAAAATTCTTTTCTTTCAAAAAAAAAAGAAGCCGTTAGAGGTTATGACATTAATTAAATTATTCAGGATACTTATAATTAATAAATCTAAAATAATTCAATAATGGTAATAAAAATATTAAAAATGATGGGGGGGTCTTAGTGATAACATTACAATTACTCCCCCCCCCCCCCAATAAAATTGATCTAAAAATGACATTCCTTGGTTCTAACTACCCAGTGGAAACATTGGACAAATTCTTAATTAAAATCCATGGTGAGAATCAAGGCTCATAGGATCCATTCGCAAATAATATATATATTATTGAGCTCCCACTATGGGCACAGAATAATCTCGAACAGTAACATGTCAACCGTCCATCAATTTCAACAAATCAATCATTCCCTTTAATTACATGAAATGATTGATTGAAATAGGTATAATGTACCGGGTGGTTATGATTAAACTTTCCCTATTTTACACGTTATTATAACTAATTACCGTACGAGTACCAAACTTGGTAGCATTAATTTCAAGAACATGGAGAAGAGAAATAATACAGAATCAATTCGATTGAAACACTTATAATGTGCTGCTACGGTACATTATACCATCAAATACCGGTACCATTACTGCTACAAAATGGGCTCAATATGGCGCCCATCAGTGTCAAAAAGAGTTTGAAAGCGCAGAACCGAAGCATGTCCACCCATAGGTATGCTGGCTACCTCTCTTGATATGCTGCGTTTCAGATCAGCACGTTTGTGAATGTTCTCCTGGTAAACCCTGTGCTTCGGGTTGTCTCACAATCCGAAATCACAGGGAGTGAGGTCAGGTGATTGTGGTGGCCAAGCATTTGGAAACGATCGGCTGATAATACGATCATTTCAAATGTGTTTCGGAGAAGCAGTTGATGATCACGGCACCTGGTGGCCATAGTTGGAACTAGACGGTGAGGCATGGAAATCATGCACCCCATACTCTGGACCTTAATGCTACCAAGTTTGGCACTCGTATGGTAATTAGTTTCCGTGTTATAACGTGTTAAAATGGGAAAGTTTTATTATAAACACCCGATACTTTACGAGGGTCTGACAGCATCGCGAGAATTTTTTGCTACCCCGTGACGGGTGTCTGCGACATTAGTTATGTAGCGTTTGGCATAAGGAGATGACGAAGGAAAGGGTTTCAATTCAGTGCGTGTGTTTGGTGTGATGAGACACACTTGGAGCCAGACTTACCTTCACGCCTCAGACATGCGCGACGACGTCAGTATTTCCGCCGAGCTGCTCACCGCTACCTGTTCCTCGGCGGCCGTTCGTCACGCCGGCTCCGCGTCACGTGATCCCGGTGATACAGTGGGCACACAGAGGCGCCCTATTGCCACTTAATCTGCGCCGATATTAATGTGTCAGTTTTTGCGATCAGACCCGCCGAGACGTACGGTCGGTCGCGGCCATAAAGCACGACCAGCTTTGTCGCTTGTTTACGACCGCCGCTGATTTATCAGCCCCGCACACGCGTTACTGCCGTTCAACAGCCAAGCGCAGGGTGGCCCTCGATAACCACGAAATCACATACAGATCGCTCACCAACTACACTACTCATCGTCACCGAGAAATACTATTTCATTTAAAAAAAGAATGTTAAATACGAGCGTGAATCAAAAAGTAAGTTACACTTCCAAGTTATGGCCATTTATAAAACCACCTACACATAGGCAACACGGATATGACAACATGCAATGTAAGTTCACTTTTCCACATAACCCATCGAAACCCTTTTTCAGCTTACCGAACACATGATAATCGCATGGCCATAAGTCTGGATTGTATGGAGGATGTTGCCATATCTCCAACTTGAATCGCTGCATCAGTTCGGTCGTTTGGCTGGCCGTGTGAGGTGTTGCATTATCGTGCGATTTTATGTGTTCGGTAAGCTGAGAAAGGCTCTCGGTGGACGACGATTCCGAAACGATGAGGAGGTGATAGCAGCTGTCTCCAGGTGGTTACATAGCGCTGGAGGTGATTTCTACGCATCCGGAATACAAAAGGTGGTTAACCGTCCGAGAAATGTTTACAGTCTCTTGGGGACTATGTGGAAAATTGAGCAAGTGAACTTACATTCTATGTTGTCATAGCCGTGTTGCCTATATGTAGGTGGTTTAAAGGTCGATTTGGCCATCGCCATATTCCTAAACGGAGTCAGACAAGGTATTAATGCAGAAGAACGTAAGCCAGTGTTTCTCACAGCAATAAACAATCCGAGGTCATTTCAACAAAAGGCCGAACACTCGAAATTGCCTGAACACTGTTACGGTTACGTTGATCAACTTTTTGCAAAAAGCTGATCCAAACGGCATTTTTTCGCAGCAAGACACCACTTGCCTCATCTGACTAGCTCTGACCAGTTTCGAACTATAATAACCACGTGCGTTGACTGCGCTGCGAAACAGTGAGGCAGCGAAAAAGAAAGAAGTTTTGGAGCAGCATTCAAGCGTTATATTTTGCGATTTTCTTGGAATTTTTTTCCCGATACGTATACATAGCTTCAACAGGCTTATAAAGACGATTGTATCAGCCGTGAGCAGTGGTGAAAAATGGTTTAATCGTTTCAAATTGGGCTAAGTATCGATCGATGACGTTCCAAGATAGGGACGGCCGTCGACGTACCCAAACGATGAAACAATCAAAGTTTTTCGTTTTGTGATTTGTGCAAACCGTGTAGGAGTTTGAAAAAGAAGTCGCGTTTATCATTCCACGCAATTTCTATTGAAAAACTTGACGTGCACCACTTCGCTGCATAACTTGTGATACGGCTGCTCAAACACTACCAAAAGATGAACCGTATTGCCATCAGCGAAGAATTGCTTGATTTTGCTCACAGCAGCAAAAACTTCATGACCATCATCATAATAGGTGACGTCGTCTGTGTATTGCTATGATGTTGAAACAAAACCACAACAGTTGCAACGGATTAGTACGACTATGCTAAGAACGAAGAATGCTCACATTAGTCGGTCAAATACGAAGCGGATCTTGATCGTTTTCTTTGACTGTCGCGTGATATTTCATCGTCTACCCGTGCCACAAGGTCAGACTGTCAACAGCCAGTGCTGCGAATTTTAAAACGTTTATGGGAAAATATACCCCGAAAGAGATCTGAACTATGGAAAAACGACAGCTTGATTTTGTACCATAACAGCACGCTGTGTCACTTATCTCCGGTAACTTTTGGCCAACAACGAAACAGCCGTTCTTCTCCACTAGACTTGTAATCAATCAGAAGGAGGAGACAGAATGAGGAATAGGTGCTAAATACAAAATATACGCTTGACGACAAAAAAAAAATTGACAGAAGACATGTTCGGGTAACAATGAAACTTCGAAAACGTACACGTCGTTGGTGGTAAGAAATGATTTTTTTTTTTTTTTTTTTTTTTTTTTTTTTTTTTTTTTTTTTTTCCCTTGGCTGTTAGCCTTAGGCTAATTACGCCATAAACATAGGGTTGTTATTGTTAGGGTTTATGTTTATTTGACTTATATACAAATTTTGGTATTATCTACATATTTACATATGGTATTGACAACTTTGGTGCAGGGAGTTGCTAAGTTGATCATTAGAGATATTATATCAGTAATTTTTAGCTGTTTTTCAATCAGCTCCTTTCTCATGCCTCTGTAAGTTTTGTATCTAAGTAAGACGTGATATATATCTTCCAGTTCACCACATCTATCACAATTTGGCGACTCTACAATGTTCATAATATGCTTCTTATCCTTTAAAAGGGAGTGTCCTGTACGTAACCTGTTGAATAATGTAATCTTCCTTCTGCTCAGTTCTTTGGTCTCGTACCATGGCGTTCTTTCGATTCTGTTGCAAATGGCCCGATGCCACAATCCCTTGGAATCCTTGTTGATTTGCCATTTCATTTCCCATTCTTTCAGTGTTATGGTCCGCGCAGTGTGTCTAAGGTCAGTGAACGGTATTGCGACGTCCTCCTTTTGTGCTGCAACTAATTGTTCTTTGGCTGCCTTATCGGCTCTTTCATTTCCCTGTATACCCACGTGGCTTGGTACCCATTGTAATTGTAGGTCTATCCCTTTAGCTATTGTCTTCGTTATTTCTCTAGCCACTTGATAGGCTATGTAGTTTTTTCCCTTGCCTTTAGGGATTGCTAAGATTGCCTGCAAGGCGCTTCTCGAGTCTGAACATATTACTGCTTTCTTTTTTCTCTGTACTTTGAAACATATTGTATTCCTTTGAGAATGGCGAAAAGTTCTGCAGAAAAGGTCGAGAATTGGTTCGGCAATCGAAACGCTTCTACGACGTCGCTTCTAGGTTCCACATATGCAGCTGCACATGCCTCTTCCCCCGCCTTGGATCCGTCCGTGAAGATTTGACACCAGTCTTTCCACCTTGTATTGATTGTTTCAATCGTCCTTTGTTTCGCTTCTTCCTGATTCCAGAATTTTCTTTCGAGCTGCTCTGATGTGATGTACAGGTACACATGTGAAGCTAAATCCACTTTTTGCCAAGGTTGCTTTTCCGAGTAAAGGTCGTTGTTTTCTGCCGTATGGATATTCCACTTACTAGTTAGCTGTCTGTATGTTACTAGTCTTGGCATTCTGTGAGGGTCTGGAGGTTTGCTTCGAATCTCATGGGCTAATATCTGTACTTTCCTCAACAGTGGGTGTTCTTTTTTGGAGCTTACCCTTAACCAGAAGTTCAACCCTATTTTCTTTCTGCGTATATGTAGCGGCGGGGTTATTGTCTCTGCTTCCATTGCCGCTATTGGAGTGGTCTTAATGAAGCCTCCTATTATCCTCAGTACCGCTGCCTGCAGTGAATCAAGTTTCGCCTGTAGGGTTTTGCAAGCATTATCGTACAGAAAGCTTCCATAGTCCAGTCTGCTTCTAACTACGCTGTAGTATACATTGCGCAATGGGCGAGGATCCGCTCCCCAGTTCATTGAAGCAACTACTTTCATTGTATTGATCCGCGTTAGAGATGACGCTCTCAGATCCATTATGTGTTTTCTCCACGTAAGCTTTGAGTCTAGCCATATTCCAAGAAATTTGATTTCCTTCACCAACTCCATCCCAATACCGTTTAGAGTTATTTTAAGCTCATTTTCTTGATAATGTCTATGGGTAAATATACATATTTTTACTTTTTTGTATTGTCATGTCTAATCCTTTCTCTCTCAGCTTTTCAAGGATTGCTGTAACTGCGGCTTGTAGTATTACTCTTGCCTTTTCTTTGTCGGGATGGGAGACATATATCACAAAATCATCCGCATACTGAAGGAAGGTCACCATTCCTGGTAGCTCGGTGAACAGCTTAGCCGAGTATATGTTGAAGAGGGTCGGACTCATTGGGTCGCCCTGTGGAATTCCCTGGTAGACGTGTCGTTCAAATCTCTTTCCTTCTGCTGTGTGTATTACATTCACTCTGTGACCCAGGTAATTGCAACACCAAGATATGAGTTTATTATGTAGCTTCATCTCTTCCATGGCTTCCTGTAATATATTGATCTGTATGTATTGTATGCGTCTTTTATGTCCAGGAACGCAGCTAGGAGATAGTTGTTTCTGACAAAATTTAATTGGATGTCCGTAACTAGTGTGCTAATGACATCCATTGTGCTGCACCCCTTCCGAAATCCCATGGTGCGGTGATCGAGGTTTCGATGGTGTTCTACATGCCATTCCAACCTGTTCTTTATCATTGTGCTCATTAATTTAGGCCATGCACGGGATTAGTGATATAGGCCGATATGCCGATGCATCATTCTTGTCCCTATTGGGTTTCGGCACTGGGACAATTACTACATTTCTCCATTGTTCCGGCACGTAAGATCTGTTTATCATTTCGTTGAATAGGTTCAGAATTTTATTGTTTAGCATTTTGTGGCATGTTGTCTATCATTGAATACGTGATACTATCCATTCCTGGAGCTGTATCCCTCTTTTTGAATGGCACTTTCAAGCTCAGACATGCTGAAGAATTCGTTATTTGAGATGTTGTAGTTTTCTTTAGGGTGCTGCTGAGCATTCCATACCGTATTCCCGGGAACAAATGCAGGTGCCGTTAATTCTAGAAATTGTTCCGCCAGCTTGTCGTCTGTGTAGATGATAGTTTTGGGAAGATCTCTTGCCGTTGAACCATCGTAGCTTCTTCTACATTTCTTGGCGTCGAAGTGCCATATTTGATGCTGGAGCAGAAGGTTTTCCATCCTTCTCTTTTGGTTTTTCTGATAGTGTTTCTGGCCTCTGCTGTTGTTTGTCTAAGTATCCTAAAATTCTGGAATGTCGAGTCTTTTCTATACATTTTGGTTGCAAGGCGTCGTCTCGCTACTGCTCTAGCGCATTCACTGGTCACCAGGGTTTTCTATTAATCTTGCTTTCCTCGTTTACCTTTATATCCGGGATACATTCTTCTGCCGTTTTAGTTATTATCTCTTCAATTCATTGTATCGTTGTTGAAGGTTGCCTGTGTTTGAGCTTAAGTGCTCTATTCTTGTACTGATTCTTTCTTGGTATAAGTTCCAGTTAGCTCTACTGCAGATCCAGCGCCTCTTTGATGTGCTTAACTTCGTTTTCGCCACGGAATCCAACGTGATTTCAGTATCAGATGATCGCTACCTAATGAGTCCTGTAGCATCTCCAATTTAGTCCTGGTCCTCAGGCATGCCGCAATTAGTGAGATGTCGGGTGACGAGTTCCTTTGGAATGGCGTCCTAGTCGCGTTCCGTGCTTGTTGTTCAGCACGGTAAGTGATGACGAGGTTATCGCCGACGCCAGTTCTTCACCTTGCTGATCCCGCTGTCTTTCCTGCCACATCGGGTGTGCGCATTAAAATCCCCTCCCACGAAGCTTTTGGGTGGTATCTGATCAAATAGAGCTTCCCAGTCCTCTTCCTTCATGTTAACTTGAGGAGGTTTGTAAACAACAGTAACATTTTCTATCGGATCTTTGTGTTTCAGGTCGACGGATAGCACTTCTAAATTAGCAGACGGCTCTACTATGTCTCTGATGTTGCTCTTCACATCATTTCTGACAAGTATGGCTACTCCTCCAAATCCGTCACCCCTATCTTTCCTATGATGTTGTAGTTTTTATGCTTTATGTTAATATTATCATATAGCCAAGTTTCGGTGATCAATAGGGCGTGGGGAGCATGTTCCTCAATAACTCTCTGTAATTCATTCCATTTGGGTACCAGGCTTCTGGCATTCCATTGTAGAATTATAAGTTTAGCCCTTTTATCCATTATTATCTGCAGCATCGCCTATCTCCATTGTGTTTTCACTGTCTCCCATTTGCTTTATTTCTTGCATGACCATCTTAGTGGATTCTTCCTGAATTTTTTCTATCACTTCCTTGGGGATGTTTCCATTTAATTGTTGCATAATGACTTTGGTCACAATTTTCACAATGATGCTAATGCTTTCGACATTCGTTTCCTTGTTTTCATGCTCCGCCATCTGATCTGTACTTGTTTCTCTTCTTACCGCAGGTAATCTTCTTTCATGTATCTCCTTATATTGGTTGGTCTTTTCTCCCATTGCAGCTGCACTAAAGGTTTTGGACTGTATGGGGGGAAATTCTTTTGGGTTGTGTTCATATCCTGCCCTGGCTGGTGTTTTACTGCCAAGTGCCTGTGTCTGCTTTCGCTCTCCTCTCTTCTCGTTTCCTTATTGGACATGCTCTGTCGTTTGCTTTGTGGTCTCCACCACAATTCGCGCACTTAACTTCTTCCTTGTTACAGCAGGTTGCATTGTGCTCCTCTCCGCATTTAGTGCACCTTTCTTTCCCTCTACAGTTGGAGGAGATGTGACCAAATCTTTGGCATTTAAAGCACTGCGTCACTGGATACACGTATGGAGTAACCTTGAATCTGAGATAGTAGATTTCTACTTCTTCCGGAAGAAACTGGCTTTCAAACGTGAGTAGAACCGTTTGTAATGGTTTTCTTTCTATTTTTCCGTCCAAATGTATACTTTTCATGAATCTTCTTACGCCTACTATGGGAGCGGAAGCTTTAACGTTTCTTATCAGCTCTTCCTCATTCAAGTCTGTAGGGACGTACTTGATTACACCTTTGCACTCTACCCTGCTTGCAGGGATATAAGCCTTTAGTCTTAGTGACTGTAAGAAGACATCATTTCCAACGAAGTTGTTTGCCGCCTCAGCTTTAGTAAATTCCAGCATCATCCGATTTTTTCCCTGTTGGTTGATCCGCTGAAGACCATTAATCTTGTTATAGAGTATTTTGCCTAGTTGTATAGGGTGAGGCAGTTGGCTGTTCATCTCTGGTTCGATTGATACTAGATATGGTCCTTCTTGACTTGATCGTGTTGGGTTCAGTTGGTCATTTGTTGATCTGCTCGCAGTCTCTGTGACGTGATATGTCTGCTGCTGCGAGGGTGTTGTCTGCTTTATAGTTTGATCCTTATACAACTTAGGCACTATTTCTGTTGTATCGAAATCTTCTTTGTTGCTTATAGGTATACTTCTTTTCCAGGTAGCTCTTCTTTTCTTTCTAAGATTGTATTTAACTTCTTCTTCATTGTCCTCATTGTGTTCTTCTATTTTCTTTTTGTTGTCTCTGACATGTCTTGTTCTGCTTGATAAATGAATGGTTCATTCCTCTCCTCTGCTGCTTAGGCAGTGGCACCGCCACTCGCTTCCGCCATCCTGCCTCCTCCACGATCTTTAAAGTTTCGGATAGATTGATGTGTATCCGAGGTACACTTCCTTCAAGTTAATTTAGCAGATACTTTGTTTTCTAATGCTATGTCCACTACGTCTGGTTTTCACTAATATACACACTCGGCGCAAATGCCGCACACTGTTGTAGTCCCGCTTCACTAACAACCACACACGTAAACAGGAAAGGCTCACTCTCGGCTGTACACTAGTTCCGCATGCGCTCGTAGCTGAAGCTAAACTCGTAAGAAATGATTACAGTTGCGATTCTCTGTGATTGGTAGAACGGCCACCAGAGTGCTTTAGTGTTGTCCATGTTTATTTCTAGATCTGGTAGGTTACAAAAGGGGCATGAACAGCGTCAGATGTTGAGTGATCACTGTGAATGACATAAAGCTGCCGCGTACTCGTGTCAGAAAGTACCTGACAGATTTTGAAAAGAACCTAATTGTTGTTTTGAATTTGGACGGCTGGTCGAATCTTGCAATACTGCAATTTGTGGGCATTCGGATGCGACAGTGGAACGATGATTGACTGGGAAGGTGATGGCAGGCATTGTGACCGCCACGGTTCCGGTTGACGACGTCTGAACACCACAAGCACATCGTAATACCTTCACATCTGAGCCAGCCATCCGAGAACAAGTAATGGCCCAGCAGAAGCCAGATTAAAGAATTACTATTCCATGTGTAGGATATTGTTAACACCGTAACACAAACGGCTGCGTTGGAAGTGGCCGTGACCGCACTGCTGATGATGGCGTCGCATTGTGTTTAGCGATGAATCGCGGTTCTGCACTGCCTTGGATGACCATCGTCGGCGTGTATAGTGGCAACGTGAGGAGAGGTCCCGGTCTTCCAATGTTTTAGAGAGGCACAATGGTGTCACTCATGGATTTGTTGCGTGGGGAGCCATCGGGTATGACTTCAGATCGCGGTTGGTAGTGATTGAGGGAACTCTGACGGTACAACAGCACGTCACGGACATCTTGCGTCCTCATGTATTAAATTTCATACAACGGTATCATGGTGACATTTCTCAATTGATGTACTCAGCAACACCTCTCTCTATGAATTACCTGCGTGATGCTGAGGTATTCCCGTGACAAGCAAGAGATCCAGATGTGTCCCCAACAAAACAGAGTGGGACCATCTTGGGTGTCAACTCTGTCCCAGTGCCAGTATCCAGAATATCAAGGACTAGTTACAACAGAT
This sequence comes from Vandiemenella viatica, assembly GCA_031002005.1. NCBI lineage: Eukaryota > Metazoa > Arthropoda > Insecta > Orthoptera > Morabidae > Vandiemenella > Vandiemenella viatica. The sequence goes on from JARYHS010013630.1 coordinate 38,716,691, forward strand.
GTGGTCCATTTTGCCTCAGGAGAGGATACCTGGTTTTATGTCACCCTTTACAACCGAGTCAGCGCAAGCCTCCAGGCCAGAGGGGGTGCAATGTCATAATGATAAGAGGCTCTTACTGCCAAGTTCCTTGAAAATTTGATTCGTTTTCATAATCACTAAAATAACTTCACATATCCTTTGTTGCCACGAAGTTCCATTTCGATTCTTCCTCCCTTCCTGGGTGCTTCACTTTCTTTACTGGCAAGTGTACAAATGAATGAAAAAGACAGTGGAAAACATATTAAATTAAGAATAGTTTGGGTTCAGAAAAATCATAATATAAGAGAAGTAATTCTTACGTTTAGCATTAAAAATGGAAGGAAATGTTAAAAAAAAAACAAAAAAACAGAAATACTTTCATGCCTTCTGATAATAACAGACGAGAAAAAAGGGTCCTAATTGTAGAGCAGTCGATTCCAAAATATGTAACAGAAGAATAATTTTTAATTCAAATAATTAACTTAGCGGCTACCTTGAGAATAAAAAGCAGGAGACCCAAGTATTGGTTAAAAATTGCATGGGACCAGGTTGTAGTCTACCACAATAATACGCAGGGCAAAAATTTAAATATGCCAGAAGGTTCAAGAAAAACAATCAATGCGCTGCAGTTTGCGGGTGCGTTGGCTAAAAGTATTAAAGATATTGAGAAATTTGTGAAAAATTATGAACAAAATACTTAATGAAAAATAAACACAAATCTAACGATGACGAAATTAATTAATTTAAGCATAAACTACAACAAATAGACTAGTGCAAATGTAAATGTGCTATCAGTTGTAGTGGTAGAAGTAATTTGTTTAAGAAGATTTGACATTGTTCTCACGCTAGTCGATATCGAGGTCATTAGAGGCAAGGAACTGGTGTTTTGCCATGACCTTTATAAGGAACCATCCGTACATTCATCTGGAGTGGAGTGATTTCAAGAAACCATTGAAATCCAAAATATGGGTGACTGGACGGTGATTTGAACCTGTGTCCTCGCGAATACCATCCTGATCGTTACCGCTTACATGACTGATTCGTTTATTTAAGAAGAAAAATTTTCATGAGTGAAAACGGTCCCAAAATCATATCAGTAGTATAAAACAGAACCTTTTTATGAGGAGCAATCTTTTGGTAACAAGCAGACAGAACTCTCTAAACTATTAAACTGTAGTAATATCAGAAAAGAGGAAATATGAGCTTTTTTAACTGTGAAACTAAATAACGTTATTGAGTATCAAATGTATCCATGGAATACAGAATGAACTTTTTTTTTAATGGTGGACAGTGAAAGACCTTAACGAAAGAAGTTGACAGAAAGAAGAGAATGAAAGGTGGGTCACATTATATGACATCGCTTAATTTGTTAGCGGAAAAAATTGGTTGATGGTATAAATTGTAGATGGAGATAAACGTTAGAATTTATGAAACAGATAATTTAGCGATTTGATGTTAATGGGTATGTTCCGATGAAAGGATTAAATTAAAAAGGTGGGGAATTCAGATTGCATAAAACCAGTCGAGAGAATGAGGACAGCGAAAACATAATTCATTTCAACATTATTTTATGTTTCTAAGTAACTATGGCTCCTTTGGTATTACATTTCTTAGGTTTTATTTCCATCTACTGAATTTTGCAAATTACCGCTTTTAAACAATTTAGTCCTCGGAAAGTTTTTTCCTTGTGTTCTGAGTTTTTGGTCTAGCATGGATTGTTAAGTCTTCTAAATCTCTACTTTGTAAATACTTCTGATACGTTTTTCCATCTGTTTCTTTACGTTTTTCAGTTCAGTATCACACATTTATTTCGTTTATTGTTTTTTTAACCAGAAAGTTTCACCGTCGTAAATTCTCAAGCTTTTCCTAGTCTAATTCTATAGAGTCATGGTACCTTAACGATAGTTTATAATTAAATAAAAAAAAGAATTATTCTAGTCTAGCAGTGACTACCATCAACTACAATTTAAACAGTCCATTTTCCTTTGGTAATTTGTTTATCGCTGATCATTAACGGTTGTAAACAAATCTAATTATTACACTGCCTGATAGCAGTGTAACTCCCATGCCGTTTTACGTTTCCAGTTGGAAGTAGTGAGCGTGCTATTGAAGTAGAGGCCCGTGCGGCCGTCCCTTTCGCCGCGGCTGTCGACGTGGACGGCCTTTTTAATGCGGCTGTAATCTGCGGCGGCCAGTTAAGCCTCCCTCGCCCTCACTTCCGTGTCCGTTTTTTATCGCCGCCGCAGCTAACCCCGGCCTCGACTCGCTCGCCAGCAACAGGTGTCTGCTCATCCCACGCCAGCTCATCCGACACACCTGTTGCCACGATTTTTATGTTCTTGTTTTCAGCATTCTACAAATCATGCTTTTAAACTATACCTTAGCTGTAGCATCTTGATTCGACGCTCGCATATCAGTTACACATTATATGCACCTCTAATATCCCAGTCTATCGTTTTTGTTTTTTAGTATAACTGATACCAACAACACATCAATAATAATAAAATGCAAGCACAGTCATGATGCTGCGTGTCTATCTGTGGCGAGCCGAAAATGGCCGAAAATAGCCGAAGACGTTTTCACTCTCTGACCAGAGATGTTGCAGTTGTTGCAAGCTAAGAATAAAGATTATCTACTTATGTTAATGTAACTGGTTTAATAAGCTTCATTTTTAAATAATGGATTTGCAAATCAACCATAAATTTTAATTTTAATTTACGAGTCGCTTTTTTTATTTACTTCAACGATTAGATTCAGAAATCCACACAAGGAGATAAGTGATGCTATATTCTGTGTAACATTGCTTAGAACTAGTTCACAAAATAACCTACATTTTTTCCCCCAGAAGACGGAAAACAAAGAATTTTATTGAAATAATCCTTTCAATAGAAAATTCTCAAGAACAATAAAAATTCCAGTTATTTTTGACGGGTTTTAAACTATTTCGGTAATAAAAGTTTAGCTTTCACACTTATTCCAAAGTAGAAATATTTAAGGTATTAAAATTTTGTCATCATATCAGTAAGTCATTGAATACAACACTGTCTACGGTCCACATTCAGTCATGAACATACTCAGTACATCCGTCACAGGGTTATACTGTATCCATTGCATGTTTTCATTGTTTCATTTATAGTAAAAATGCGACCGTTCATTAACTCTCTTGTTCAAAGTTTATCCATGTTACAGACATCAGATATCGATTTTCAATCACATCCTACTTGCTAGATCGACTTTTTTTTTTTTTTTTTTTTTTTTTTTTTTTTTTTTTTTTTTTTTTTTTTTTTTACATTTTCAGCTTAAGGAAAACTCAAATAAATTAACCTACCCCTTTTTTTCTTGTTACAACCACTATTCACAACGTAGAGAACAGCTACCTGTTTGCACAGATAGCTTAGTCTGAATGAAGAGAATTGTTTGATCTGGAGCGTAACATTTGGCGTGAAACATGTAACTTGTGTTCCGTATGACAAGTGTATTTTTGTCGGTGAAACGTGAAGTTTATGAGGCGAGGATACAGGACCATCCCAGCAATCGGCTAGAAGAGTTCAGGAAACCGCCTGTAATGAGCCGCAAGTGCACGGACGGAAACAGTTTGTAGAGATTTAAATATGTGAATTGTTTAAATGAACATATTGATTGGCGGTGGTTTGTTTTATAGTTTTTTTCTTGGCGTGATACTAACATTAAATTCAATTGTAGTCCTTTAGTCGCTGTTCACGGGCCATAAAACATAATTAAACAAGTCGTCGTTACAGTTCTACAAGTTAAACCGACCTACTCGGCCGAATACAGGAACGGCTCAAACGCAAAGTAACAACAACGTGTAGATATGAACACATTACACTCTTTTAATAATATGAAAACTGCTATAACTCGCCAAGGATGAACCACGAGTGATTAATAACCTAGTTTGACCGTATTCCGAAGATTCCAAAGTTCGTAATTAGGATTATGTTCAGTCGAACATATATCCGCCGTATTACACTTGTTGAAAGCTCAGTCCTCATCTCATCACAGTCGTTTCACAAACGTTTTGGAGTACCGCCTATATTCAGTAAGCAGTCATGCAGTTTTACTCTTGCGTAATCACTGCACACACAAACGTACCATATTCGCGGTATTCTTCAGAACCGCACGTTTAAACATCCTAAGGTCCGTTTCACACGGTACATTCGGTGTCCGGTAACTGAATCTCTAGACACCGTCGGAACACAGAACGGAATGAGAGCGTTCACACGGAGCGGTTGGTCTGGCGCCACTAGCGTCTGTGGCTGGTCGGTGGCTTTCCCCTACAGTCGCTCGGCCAGTGACTTATTACAAAGGAAGCGGGAGCTGTTTCTGTGACGTAAGGGATACCGAGTGGTTCTAGAGTGGCCGCGTTAAGATTCCGGTGGCCGGTGTCTAAGAATTCAGTAGCCGGACACCGAGTGTCCAGTGTGAAACGGGCCTAACAGTTCAACAGCTAGCAACAGACTCCCTTCGCATAAAGCGGCCATATTCTTCGCCGACCAATGCACGACTGACGCCATCTTTTCCCGTGGTGCTCTTCACACGTTTAGTAATATCGATATACCAGCGATACTGTTGTATCGTGACAAGTTGCTTCTCAATAGGCGGCGGAAGATTAGCCAGTGAATGCGCTATTCGGCGAACCACCGCCGTTGTAAAACCACTTGCAATCTTCCTGCGGGGCTGACTCCACTTTGAAAAAGAGCTGTGTGAAGGGCCAGCAAGGAAGAATAAAACATTGAGAAGTGTTGCGAAAAGTTAAGGGAAGCAAGAAGCTTTCCAAGGACTCAGCACTTTCAATACCGTTAGGGATACAGCCGACCCATGCAAAAGAGAATGACACACTACTCCGATGTTGTTTTTTTCTGTTTCACGAACCATCAGATCAAGAAGAAACACGGTGTCTGCCCGAGGGGTGGACACGATAGCAAGAAGTGGGAGAACGCTGCCCCGGGGCGGGCAGTGGAGGCAAACACTTGTGGTTTGACTGTCGATGTTAGCGGACGGACTTTCCAGACCACGGCTGTGATATGTGGGGTCCCAAGAGCGATTCCCGTCATCGGCAGTGTCGCCGGCTGTGCGAGGACTTGGTAATGTTCCACAGAACAGTGTGACACTTTGCACATATCAAAAGGTCCTTAAAATACCCCTGAGCAATTACCCTCATTAGCTAAAGACTTCTTGAATGAGCCTGCCGAACTTAAACTGTGTCCGATTTTGTATAGATATCAAATCATTGGTTTGTGAAATAATTCATTAGTTGTTGTGAAACAGTTTTTAAATCCTTTGTAAACCTCTGAGATATGTCATGTGCGGGGCACAATATTAATATAATTTAAGTTGATGGAGCAATATTGAGTAGTTTTTGCCGGCTGACGCAATACAATTCACCCAACAAGTTTTAAAAGCAGAACCACCCACGAAACAGATTATTGTACGCCAAAAAGTCTCAGTCAGTACGGCCAGCAAGATTTAGGCTTCAAGATAAAATACACTGTAAAACCAATTAAAGCACTGAAGTTACTAGAGACCCTCATTATGAAAGCGATATTAAAACTGAATGCTTTGTAAGCACGTATGAATCAGTTATTAAAATTCACTTTAAGTACAGTTTTAAATATTGCTGAAACACTTCAGGCAAGCAATCTTGATTACGGGAACATATTTTATTGATTTAATTATTTCGTAATAAGCCTTAAAGGAATGGTTTTGTAACATATGCTACCATCCCTATTACAAAATTAATTAATTTTTAAATATTATTTTGTTAAATGTAGTTAATTATGATTTAAATATTGATTTTAATAATGTATATAATGTAATTTAGAAGCTCGAGAAATCCACAGATTACCAAACACATTGTCAGTGCGTAGTGTAAGTACATCTTTGAAAAGAATGAGATAGAAAATCTTTGGTCTGGTGTGAGAGATTCTTAGAAAAAGAAAGAAACGAAGGAAGTTGTGTGTGTGTGTGTGTGTAAAAGCCTGTAGGTTTTGGACTGCGAGTGTCGCAGTAGCATTAAATGAATGTGTTAGTTGTTCGAGAAGCGATGTATTATAATTGTGTTTTGTTTTATCGAATGTCTGCGAACTTTGGATTGATTATTTATTAAAAACAGTTGAGAATCTATGCTAACAACTTCGAGTTGTAACTTCTGTAGAATTAGCGATCCGTTGATGAGCTATTTTATGACGATTGAATATTATAATATTTAAAGAAGTGACCTCTACTCTGTTTACTTGGGTCAAAAGACGACATATTTAGGGCCACGTCGTCATAAGACCTGCAGAGTTACGAGCAAGTTAATTAATGGACTTTGCTCGTCTTCGATTGGATTTATTTAATGAGAATTTAATTAGGAGAGGTTACAGTTTCCAACCTTTCAAGAAACTCATACTGGTTTTATTTCTACTGTTCTACAGTAATCATAAGTAAAATTGTGTTTCACAGAGCATAGAGCTGCTAAGTTACTTACCACAAAAAATCGTCTTGCTCCTTTTTTCCCGTATTTTCGTGGTATAAGGCAGCATAAATTCAAAATCACGAAGAAACATATTAAATAAGTAATACAAATGTGGTTTTCTTCATGAGTCCTTATTTATATATCCTAAAATACGAAAGTCTCGGCAAAATTAAAAAGCAAAATGTTTAAACTCATTATATAGCACTGTTAAGGGTAATAGCACCTACATCAATACTTCGACATTTGCAATATATATATGTGGCATCTTATTTCTCTGATTTTATTTCTTCTGTCAATGGGAGCGTAATATGTGAGTGGACGAATTATTCCACTTCAGTCGTAAATGAAATGTGTGGTTCGCATATTTGTTAATAAATTCGGTCGGTATCTACGTCGTTTGTCTTCCAGACAATCTTACCCCAATCTCAGCACGAACTCGGTTGTAGGAGACGAATCCGGTGGATTGTAGTTCAGTATCTTAAAATGACCTAATGTTCTATATATCTGAATAAGTGTTACAGCAACAAACTGAATGCAACGACAGAGAATTGTACAGCGCTGTATATGAACCTCTCTCTCCTTGCTTGCGAAATGCAGTAGGGATAAAGAGGGATCGCCATTCGCTGTACATTGGGAGACTGTGAGGGAGATGTGAGATAATCCAAGGCTAAGTCCCTCAGATACTCCCGCCTGAAATTAATTCTACACAGAAACGAACCCAGCGAAACCTCAGGGAAAATGATGTTTCGCCTGGTGTAGATCAGGTACGCATGTCTCACAGGACGAGGATCGACCATTACTGTGAAGCTTGGAACTAGTGTAATGCATAACGAACATTAAGTGTCGAGCGTTTTCGAACACTGTATGCTCCCATAGAGTGGCTGTACCATGTAACATTGTGTAATATGTAAAAACGTATATAAGAATACACGATAAATTATTAAATAGTCCACACAAAGCAAAAACTCTCAGAGAAATGACGAGGTTGCACTATCTAACCAACAACTAGTCTTTTTACACGCTTTGCATTAGCTTGACCTATATGTATGTATGAATGGAGCCAAATTTTTCAATTCCATTTTCACCCACTTCCATATGTACGAGCTGTTTGAAATTTCACACACGTTTTTAGAACCGGCGACAATGCAATAATACCATAGCAATGTTCTTCTGTTCTCATTACTTTGACAGTAACAATAGAAAAATCGTTGAATGTGACGGAATTCTGAAATTGAATTTTAACCCAATTTTATATGTCCGAACTGTTTGAAATTTTTCTCATGTATTGAGAACCGATGACAATACAACAATTTCATAGCTGTATCCTAATATTCTCATTACTGTGACAGTAACAATGTCACAATTTTGCACACGTTTTAAGAACCGATGACAATACAATAAAGTCACAGCAAAGTCTTTCTATTCTAATTACTTTGACGGTAACAATAGAATAAAATTATAGTTTAAAAAACTAAAAACACGCTTTTGTAGTAATGTGAACTAAAAGGTTAAAAATAAAGAATTTGTTTAACAGCGATAGGACTTCCCACAATTCAGCATAAATTAATTTTTTGAACTCACTGATTAAAAAATAAGTTTTAGTGTAAAATACGTGGTGTGCTAGATATCAGTTGTCTTATATTTTTTGTCGCTGACTGTTTGTGGAGATAGAGTCATTTTTTTTACATTACTTTTTTTATCGGTGATTTTATTCTTACTTTAAGCTTATTAAAAAATTAATTTATGCTGATAAAAATAAGCTTTATTTTTAAAAATTATTTTTAACCTTTTAGTTCACATTACTACAAAAACGTGCTTTTAGTTTTTTAAACTATATTTTTTTTTATTCGCTCGTTAACATTTCACAACAGATTGAAGATGAAAGACAGGCGGTTGGCGAAGGTGGAACGTGAAGGAAAAGTTTGATCTGATCTTAACAAAATGCATTGAAATTGAGATCTAATTCCAAGTCTGTTAAATATTAGTATTAAACCACTAGCTCATGGATACCGGAATTCTGAGATTTCGTAGTCCCCGAATAGGGGACTAATTTTTCCGATATTTTAATTCTGGAATCAAGTGGCAGATTTGTATGAATACAAACCATAATATAATCTTGCTAACAAAATAGCAAAGTCGAACACATCATTGCATATGAACCAGTTGTAGCACTTGTAACGATATTCATTTCGACTGCGAGAAAGCTACGAGAGACCATATTAAAGGAATGTGCAAAAATGGATAATTGAATGGCCTCAAAAAAAAGTTTCATAAGATCACAGTGAAATCTATATGGGACCATTTTGAAAGTTTACCCTATCCAATAAAAAAAATCATTAAAATCGGTTCACAATTGGCGGAGATATATCTGAACATACACACAAAAATAAAAATTTCAATCGAATTGAGAACCTCCACCTTTTTTGAAGCCGGTTAAAAATGGGTTGAAGGCCAGTACATGTAACATCAGTAAAATGTCAGAAGAAATGTATGGTTTTTGGATTTCTGACTCATGCAATCTTCAGCACTTTTGCATCTGTACAAAGGTCAAAGAATGGGATGTTGCAGAAACAGAATAAAAACCTATTAGAGACGGAATATGCCTGCTGCGTTTGAGTAAAAGGCCCTGTAAATTTATGTAGTTCACCTTTGTGCATTAACTTGCCAGCAGATGAAGAATTTTATGGGTCTCTGATCAAGTGTGTTGAAACAGTAATAACCAAATAAATTATCGCAGTTCGAGGAGATTTAGATGAATAAATATTAACCAACTAAAGAACTATGGTTTCGGCAGCATAAATGAGCATTAGATTGTCTCATACAATTTAATCACGAAAATTAATTTTTACCACTTATATATTGTTTTAAAACATCTTCCACGGAGACTATAAACCCTTATTTTGCGTAGACACACGCCACAACCTGATAAAATACCCAGCAAACGGTTAGAGTGCGGGTTTTGAATCTATCTATTGGCACTATCGAAAAGCGGAAATACTAACACAGCAAACTGGCTTTGTGAAGAATGGAAGTGCGCGTGAGTAGGTCCTGAATATGAACAAAAGGTAACTGAAAAACCTAGAGAGTTCAACTAACTTTTGTTGCTGTGCTTCCTGAAATAAAGTAAAACATTTGGCTGATTTGGGTAGTAAGAACTGTGGAAGTTTTGGAATTTCTTGAACACATTTTAACTCTTATTAAAAATCATTTTACCCACACCACGGCGATAATTCTGCTGCAGGTAATGCTAAGACAATTTGAAACTTCCAATTAAATTAGGTATGACCTTCGTCTCTAGTTTTGTTTAATATCTATTTGGAATACATTAAACTGAAAAGTATAGAATGTTAGAACAATGAAATCAAAGTCGCAGGACGAACAATAAACAATCTTAGATTTTTTCATGACACCGCTCTTGTTGCCGTATAGGAAGACAAAACTGGATGAAGTTTTGGAGAACTGAGAACGAAAGTAGAAACAATGATAAGAACGAAAGTATGGTAGTAGATCGAAATAAGTCTTTGCTGTAAATACATTTATTGGCAGCTCAGAGAAGGTCATTTAATTTCATCTGTGAAAGTTGCTGGAATGATTGTCAAAACAGTACACCAACTTCTGTAATTGTGAGTAGAGTTGATTATCTATATATATAAGATGAATGTATGTATGTTTGTTTGTTTGTTTGATGGTTCTTCATACAAATCCACACTTTTCATCCTATCTCGATGAAACTTTGCACACTTATCCTTTGAAACAAGGAGAAAAGTACTGTCCACATTTGGTTGAAAAATTATCTGTATAAATAATACATGTTGTCTTATAATTTCGAAACATTACTGAAAGGTGATAGACAGACGCTTTGGATATGGATGTCTCTATACTGTTCTTCCGTGTAGCGGTCAGCTAGCTCAGTGGTTAAAGCGTTTGCTTGATGATGTTTGGGGCGTGGTCTCCGGTTCAAATCTCCGTGCAGGCTAAGATCTTTAAAAATTGTTTTTGATTGTAAGATCACGCCTGGGCTGTCGGTTATTCGGATTGAATGTTAAACTGTAGAGATCACAAAGTTAGGGGTGCAATGCGAGGCAAATCGTAGGTAGTCTTGCAATGCTGTAGGTGTACACTTTTTTATGTTATATTGATCCCTCAGGGGTGATTTGCAGTCAATGTGTGTGTGTGTGATATGCAGAAATAATACAATAAATGCGGAAGCAAGTCTCTGTTTTTGTTACGTTTTAACGACTAAATGCCTCTACCGATGTTGACGGAATTTGACAAGAAAATCTATAGGGAGGGCAAAGGACATTTTTTTTTCGGTATGATTAACAATTGTACTCACGAAATTTTGAGAATTATCTAATGGTGACAGAGAGACGGATGTGTTAGTTTGTAATGTTACGTCGGTTGCTCAAACTGTGCTTCTCGCGCATTATGTTAGTGTATAATTTGTCAGTAAATTTCGTGTAGGGAAAAAACGTATTATTTAGTATAGATGTCGATTTTCTCTGTCCTATTACTTTGTGTCTGGTTAAATGTTTCTGTAACCAATTTATTTTGCCTTCTATTTTGAGTTGCCTTGAGGGAGTAAAATGGCCTAAGTTTTAGCTCTAGCAGAGCACGAGCAGCTAAAGTTATTAGAACCCAAGAATCGGATGCTCATGCTGAAGAAAGAAGATAAGTACAAGCTGCAATAAAGCTGCCCTTAGTTAACACCCCCCCCCCTTCTCACATCCTCACTTTCGTTTGTTTTTCTGTTTCTAAATATGCTGGAAATTGATTCTCTTCAAGAGACAGGTTCGATGGTAGAGTAATATAGTGATGGCTTTCCTGTCATATTATGCCTACTCGGTGTTGTTTGGGACCAATCCTTCGTTACCAACAATTTTCTATACCAATTCTGGCAAAGAAATTCTTAATACAAGCGTACGAAGTCGCGGGTATCTGCTAGTTTTGTATAAAATTTTTCTCCGAGTGTTTAAAATTATTTTTTTCAAGTAATTTATTCGGTTTATCACACTAGTGACCGAGATTATTTCTTTAAACATCAGAAAATCACATTTAAACTGTACGAAGTGAATTTTTTCAATAATTGTAAAGCGCTATAATTGACGAATACATGACATTTTGATAATTAAAAGGACGTACCAATGAAAAGATTAGCCTCACAGCCCAATGGAATAACTGGTGTCTTTGTGTGAACCATTGGCAGTATAGTAGGTGGTGTGCAGAGAGGCGGCTCACTTTGTATTCCCCAGACGGTGAGTTACAGATCCGCAGGTAATGGCTAAGTCTCCCACTCCGGCATTACTATGGCAACAGATGCTTTCGCATCTCTACGAGTAAGCTTACATCATATTTAAAATGCTCTCTGCCACTCCATTGTCCAGGTTTAAACGAATAGAAGGAAATTATCAGTTAGTTTTATACTCCACTTTCTTCCTTATGAAATTGATTACTGGTATTTAAGGACGGGAAACCTAGTTCGCATTGAGTCGCCGAACCGGTAACTTCCTCATAGGCTCAGAGCAGTGAACAAATTTCCTCATTTCTGCAAGTGTGTTTGTTAGTTTAACTTTGCTTGTGGTTCTACTTTAACTTTGCTTGTGGCAGACAAGACAATTTTGTCTTCGCCGTAGGTAAAGTCTACAGCAATGGAAGGGCAGTTTTACGATACAGGACAATCAATAGCAACAGCTCTACAAACGTGCTACGACAGTGAGTCATCTTCAACACCGACCAACAACTTCAGTCAGCAATGTGAGACTTCAACATATCAGACCAGCCCCCGCTACTTCAGTACGAGGACCATTTTCCACCACTACCATCAGCTACATTAACGGAAGATCTACAAACAAATCAGCGCCAGCAAGCTGCAAAGAATCGCCCTCGCTCTCCACCAACAACAGAAACATCTGCAAACTTCGATTCCTCCCTGAAGAAGAAGATGAGACAAGAGGGACGCAGTGAGCAAGAAGAAACAGAAACCATCAGAATGGAGTTGGCAGCAGACAACGAGCAGCTAAAACCAACAACGGTACTAGCAGGTGAGCAGCTTGCGCTTCCCAGTGTGCATTCAACTGTGAACGATCATGTAAACTCCACGCGAGCCAGGAACAATAACAGTGTTAACAACAGATTTAGTGCATCGGACAATGGTCCATTCATTGTGATAATAGAAAGCATAGACGGGAACGTTGGTAAATGGCATCCCATGGCGCTGGGGAAATTTTTGTTTCATAATCATAGCCACCTAAAAGATAAAATAGTTAACATTGTACAAGCGGGGCGTAACAGAGTCAGAATTGAATGTAAAACGGGGCAGTCAGCAAACCAATTGGTTGCGCTAGAATCCTTTAAAGGAATCGGCTTGGAGGCATATATCCCAACCTCTATGACAACAAGACAGGGCGTAATTAGAAACGTAGACACTAGTTTAAGCATTAAGGAAATTTCTGAATCCATTGAAAGTCAGTATAAAGTGATTAACGTCAAACGCTTCTCTAAAAGATACCTAAACAACGGGAAGACAACCCTCAGAGATCTGCCAGTTTGCTTACTTTCCTTCAAATCCCAGGTTCTTCCTGAATATGTTTACCTCTACGGAATGCGATGCAAAGTCGAGCCTTACATCCCACCACTAATTCAATGTTTCCAATGTTTACGCTATAATCACATCAAAGCACAATGCCGTAGCCAACAAAGATGTAGCAAGTGCGCAGTGGCCTCATGACTACAAACTTTGCCCCTCTCAGGGCAACCCATGCTGCATATTTTGCAACGGAAATCACCTTGCCACTGACAAAAATTGTCCAGAATATCAGAGACGACGAGCGGAAAAAATTAATAGAATATATGCCTCCCACCCCAACCAATACGGTGAAATGGCTCACAGCTACGCAAAAATCACAGCCGATCCTCCAAAGCAAAGACATCTCCAAACAGTGCAAGTAGATTCTAATCAATTCGAACCATCCAGTACCTTACAGCACAATAATAACAATAACTCTCCCAATCGATATGTCTGGACTCAAGGTCCCAAATCCTTTAAAAATACAAGATTTACTAAAGAAAACGCAGATCTGAATACAAGGAAATTCCTGTACACATATAACGGCCCCACCGCTCCAATCATCACAGGCCATCGGATACACTCGGCCCAAACGGACCAGACGGAAACCGCACCTTACGCTTCCCCTCCGTGTGAAGCGATTCAAACCACAAACCTCATACAGCCTCCAACGAATCAGCAGCTCAATGTTCCTTATGCTCATACTGAGATACTACATCCTCAAAATGAGAGCCTAATAGAAAAAATATTCAATCTTATTATGTTTTGATTAAAGATGCTAGATCGTCACCAGAGAATTCGCTAAACCCTTCAATTGTTCTAGAAAGACTAGTTAACATATTCCAACCCAATGGCCAAATTTAAAGTTCTGCAATGGAACGCTAGATCAATTCGAGCAAATCAAGAATCCTTTCAAAGAGAATTAAGCTGTAATGACATATCAATCGCGGCAATATCAGAAACTTGGCTAAAACCTGATACTCCCCTCCACTTCAAAGGCTACCACATATTACGCAACGACAGAGAGGATGGTAAAGGAGGAGTAGCCATAGCAATACAAACCAGGATTCCATTTACAGCAATTTATATTGACCACACGCGCATAAATTCATTCCAAGCCATTGCAGTTAGGGTAAGAGTACATAATACGAAATTGTCTGTTATCTCCGTTTATTGCCCTCCCAAAACAAAAATTAGAAGCGGAGAATGGCGAGCACTTATTCAGCAGGTAGAGGAACCGTTCTTAATATGCGGAGACCTAAATGCACACCACACAACTTGGGGGTGCGAGTTAAACGACACATTCGGGGAAGCTGTCATGGAAATAATAGATGAACTTAACCTGTACGTACTGAATGACGGTTCACCAACTTTAATCCCAAAACCTGGACATCGAAAATCTGTAATAGACATATCTATCTGCTCACCCTCCCTGGCAACCGATTTTCATTGGCATAACCTGCAGCAGTCATGGGGCTCGGACCACTACCCAATCATTATATCAACCAAACAGTGGACCAAACCACAGAATTCACTACCCTATAGAAAGTGGAATATCCGGAAAGCCAATTGGCCAAATACGGTCAGGCAAATAGAGACAGATTTAGATCAGGTTTATTCTCACAACACAATTAGTCCTCAATATCAAGAATTTATAAAATCATAAACAACGCTGCAGAAAAATCAATTCCTCGATGTAACCTTGAACGACAGGAAAAAGAATCCCGGTACCATGGTGGAATGAAGTTTGTTCCAGATCAACGGCAAAAAGAAAATTAGCGCTAACTAGATACAAACAAGCAGCAACGTGGGAAAATTTTATAAAATATAAAAAAGCTGACGCTGAAACCAAAAGAATTCTGAAAACGAGGAAAAAAGACTGCTGGAAGGAATTCTGCAACAAGCTAAACAAGAATGTACCTTTGAACACAGTATGGAATACCATAAACAGATTTCGGAAAAAACCTACAGGAATGAAATCCTTAACAAATTGGATGGAAGAATTCGCCAATAAAATTGCTCCGCCTACAGTTCCACCAAGTCCTCAAGCCCCACAAATGATTCCAAGGAAGAGAATCGACAAAATATTTTAGATAAAGAGTTCAAGCTTGAGGAGCTGGACATGGCCCTCAAAACGTCAACCAACTCAGCGCCGGGAATAGATAATATAAACTATCTGATGCTGTTTCACCTACCACCCAGAGCTAAATTAATATTGCTACATCTGTTTACGAACATATGGTCCAAAAGTGAATTCCCGGAAGACTGGACAACACAAATTATTATACCAATACAGAAGCCGGGTAAAGATAGTAACTGTGCAAACTCGTATCGCCCTATAGCTCTCTCCTCGTGTATTGCTAAAACATTTGAACGAATAATCAAAACGAGATTAGAATGGTGGCTGGAGCACCACAGCAAGTTACCGAAAACACAGTACGGATTTAGAAAAGGGAAAAGTACAAACGACAATCTGAGTATACTTACCCTCGATATAGAACGCACCTTTATCAATAAAGGATATCTATCAGCCTTATTCTTGGATATAACAGGAGCATATGATAATGTCCAGATACCAACTTTAATTGAAAAGCTTAGAACATTACAACTCCCGGAAGTATATTTGCGTGGTATATATAATCTCCTTCGCTGTAGGACCATATACATCCGACAACAGGACAATACTCTATACGGACCACGCATTGTCACTAAAGGCATTCCGCAAGGAGCAATTCTCAGCCCCATTCTCTTCGCCATCTATATAGCTGACATAGAAAATATATTCAGCCCATCCATAAAAGTATTACAATTTGCAGATGACGTTTGCGTCTACACTTGGTCTCCCTCTCAAGGCATAAACATCTGGAGATTAAAAGAAGCCGCAAAAAGCTATACGAATGGACTCTTCAATTAGGATTAACTATATCACAAACGAATCGTCAATTGTAATCTTTTCCCGGAAACAGTGTACCCTCAGAGAGACGGAGATTCAGCTAGGGCCCTACCTCTTCCCGGTACGAACATCAGTCAAACACCTCGGGCTACAGATTGATAGCAAACTTACATGGAAAAGACACATCGATCAAATCTTAACCAAATCGGAACGCCACCTGAACGTCTTAAGATCAATATCACGTGTTTGGTGGGGAGCCGACCCTGCCATCTTCTAATTATGTACAGAGCACTCATCAGACCAATCCTGGATTATGGAAGCCACTGTTACGGTAATGCACCCAAGTATATACTCCGCAAATTAGACATCCTGCAATATAGAGCCATAAGAATATGCTTAGGAACGATGATGTCCACGCCAACTAACGCTTTATTAGTGGAGGCAAAGGAAATGCCTCTGGTCATCCGCCGTCAGCTGTTAGCATCGGTTTACTTAATCAGGCGAGCAGCAATTACAAACCACCCTGTAATGAAAAAGGCCATAGATTATACAAAAGTGATGGAGAAAAGTGATATGTCCACCATTTCAAGAACTCCTTTGTTGATCCTAAGCTACGAAAAAATAAAACTTATGGCACCTTTAATTATCCAAAATGAAATGCTACCCCTCTTTTCAAGACACTACGAGGTTCTAAGATTCAAACCCAATATACACTATCTACCAAATTGGATTATGAAAAGTGGGAAAATAAAATCCTTAGCGGAGGGATTCTTATCTCAAACGTGGCCGAATCACATCCACATTTACACTGACGGCTCGAAATCCTCCGACGGAGTTGGATACGCCTACTTTTGTCCTGAATCAAAAGTATCTAAGCAAGTCAGTCTACCACCAGAAACTTCGATATACACAGCCGAAGCCCTCGCAATCAGAGAAGCAATAAAATACGGATTCAAGCGATACAGTAAAATGCTGATCCTAACAGATTCGAAAAGCGTAGCCTTAAAACTAGACAACCCAAATAGACATAGTGACCTCAATATGATCTTAGTAGACATATACAACTGATGTATGCGGCCTACGTAGAAGGGAAAGATGTACACCTAGTATGGATCAAAGGTCATGCGTCAATTCAACACAATGAAGCAGTCGACATATTAGCAAAAGATAGTTTATCACACGGAGAGAGACAATTCATTCAATTGCCACACACTGACTTTATACCTTTTATCAAGAAACAATATATTAGTGACTGGTCAGAATCATGGTCCACAACCCAATCGGTCAGAGGAAAGCACTACGCTTCAATTCAACCCAATATTCCACCCAAACCTTGGTTTGCAACCTACAGAATGAGCAGAAGGCACATATCATCAATAATCCGCATAAGATTGGGCCATGGAAGTTTCCCAAGCCATCTATATAGAATAGGAGTGCTCCAATCACCCTCTTGTCAAGAAGACCACGAAGAAGTAGCGGATTTAAATCACATCATCCTAGCTTGCAATCAGTACAAGAACCCCCAAAACAAACTATACAAAACTCTAGTAAAACTAAATATACCTCTTCCAACCTCCGTAACCTCCCTCTTGAGGTCACAAAGACAAGATGTGTATGGAGCACTAGCCCGATTTCTACATGAGTCCAACCTAAAACTTTGAACTTCCCATCAAAATAGGAGATATCACCTAATGACAGATATAGACAACCAATAATCAGATCAAAGCTTGCTAAGGAAAAATTTAATACACTACAATAAAATAATACCCACATGATAGACTCACGTTTCAAATCATAAAGTAAAGGACGAGAAATTATTCACACACTTATTCACTATAAAAGTCCGAATGTAAAAATACGAAATACCCAGTTTAAAATTATTTGACAAAAACAATCCAATGTAAAACTTGTAATAGGATTGTTAATTACCTTACTCATCTCATTGGTTATTACTTATATAAAATGTATTCCAATTTATAGGTAATGCCGAAACAAATGATTACATGAAGGTCACAATAAATGTAAATTGTACTATGTCCAAACTAAATACCACTCCAATGTAATACAACATTTTCAATAGAATAGTCAATTATGTATGAAAAATCCAATAAGTGTAATATATAACAGGAATGTTGATCACCGCATTGGCCATCATGTATATAAAATGTACTACTATCTATAGGTAATACCGAATCAAAAGATATATTAATGTTTATAATAGAAATAAATTGTACTATGTCTAGACTAAACGGAACTGTAAAATATTGTACTTAATCAGCTGGTCAATGGCGCAAGCCAACGACCATAAATAAATTAAAAAAAAAAAAAAAAAAAAAAAAAAAAGGACGGGAAATTCTACATGACTTAATTGAGAAGCAGGATTCCGTATCTAGTGTCAAAACTATATCTATTGCGTCATAGATTTTTTTTCATGTCGTTTTTAATGCCAGGATATCCATGCTGGTTACTCGGCTCACCATGTTGAAGTAGTCTTTTATTTTCGCGTTTTGCGCCTCCGGCAAAGGAACCAACCCTTACGGGGGAGGTAAGGGTTAGCATCTGCCTGCGCAACGTGTAACCTGTGTTATGTAAGACGAGTGTATTTTTGTTTGTCGTATGTGTCGTTGATGATATACCGTTTTCCCAGCATTCACTTAAGTGATCATGGGAAAACGGCCAAAAACCGCAAACAAGATGGCCGGGGTACACCGGCAGCAGAATTTGAACCATGTCCCGTTGTTCCTCCATAAACTGGTGTGATGCCGCTTTAACGCGCGCAACCACGATGGCAGAGATTCAAGGTATAGATTTTGTAAGAAAAATTGTCAGCACCTGACTACTATTATCATTAGCAAAGATACAGGTATTCGCTTCATTCCAACACCATACTTTATGGAAGGCCAAGAAAAGGGTCACGTTTGTCCCCTATACGAATCATTAGTAATTTGGGGAAAAATGTACCACTATAAAAAAAATTAACTTATTTGTAACATCTTCAACCATTCAGTGTACCATATACGCATTGCAGATAGATATTCACAACACAGTATCTTCGATAATTTCCGCGATTAAATTCCTTTCTTCAATCACCCGTCAAGACAGAGCGAAATTCTGAAGAATTCTTAAACATTAGCCACAATATTCATAAGGGTAAATTTTGTCTAGCATTTTCCTAACTGATGCATACGACAGTTAAGCAGCAATCCTTATTAATTACCAGTTACTGAAGATAAAAGTCGGAATAGTAAAAAATAGTTGCAGCGTTTTCTTCCTAATTAAAAACATTTTTCAGAATATACTCAGCACCACAAAAAAAATGTTTTTACTACCACTTAAGGAAAGTAGTTATGTAACAGAAATTTTTCTCACCCGCAAAGTTAACCCTGGTTCTTTTCTTTAACAATAATTTTGACATTTTCGTTACTGGAAATCAGGAACCAGGATTAGTTTGGAAGATAGCAGTGTTATTTTCTCATGTATTTCTTTTCAATGTACTGCACTAAATATTAGGGTATCCTAGATAAAAGAACATTCTTGAGGTTTTATTTATCAGTATATTTTCAAAAAAAAAATAAACTCTTCGAAGTTAGGGACACAGTGATGCAACAATTCCAAAAGAATTAGTAATGAAACCTTAACCGTATAATCACCTTTTTGTACTATTCACTGTTCTCTGATTCAGTTTACGGTGCATTTAAATTGAGTGTACTCTTTTACATCACCATAATATTGCTGAGTCGTTCTCTGACGGTAAGTTTATTACGTGTATTAATTTACGTTTTTAAAGACTCCAACATATGTTCAGTACACATTAATTGCAGTATTTTCTGCACTTTCCAGTTCGTCAATGACGCTGTCATGTAAGTTTGTGAAGTAATATGCGCAACTAATGGGAATAAACGCGTCCGGTGCCTTTACTGAGATACCCCCTCTCCATTTGACTGCATCGACTTCGGTAAACGTTAGAAATCCAAGACCTGTGACTGGACGCGTGTTCGAACCCGCGTCGTTCTGACAGCCAGCCAGGTTCAATGTTCAGCAGTTCACTCACTAGCATACGTCGGAAAGTTACTCGTTCAACTGAGATTTGCGTCTCAAAACGTCAGTTTTCTTTCATTTGAAATTTACATTTTCTTTAAATCAGTTATCATCGTGGGTTTTCTGCTATTCAGCAGGTCCATTTACAGCGACAGTCTTCCATCCCTCCCATTGTACCGCCAGTCTCTTTGTCTCTATATATTTTTCATGACGTCATCGAGCATTTTCTTTCTTCGTCCACGCCTTCTTTCCATCGATTTACGATCCCCTCTAGGGCTTTTTTATGTAGGCACTCATTTCTCAACACATGACCAATTTAGTTCCTTTTTCTGTTCCTTATTGTTTTTACCAGGGACCTTTTCTCTCCTACTCGTTCCAGTACCTCATCATTTCTTACTTTGTCTTTCCAGCTTCTTTTCTCCATCCTCCTTCATATCCACATTTCGAACGCTTCCAACCTCTTTACATCATCTTTGCGTAGCATCCATGTTCCCGCCCCATATAGTCCTACACTCTACATGAAACATTTAGCTAGTTTATTCCTCAGCTTTTTATCCAGCTTTCCGAATTATAAATTTTTCTTTCTATTGAAAGCTTCATTTGAAATTTCGATTCTAGTTTTCACTTCCTTCTTGCAACTCATATCACCACTCACAATACTCCAGTGAAATTTGAAGGACTCCACTTGTTCAGGTATAGTACGACAGAAACATTGGCCTCATGCTGAGAAGAATCAATGTATTGGATATACAGACAAGAAAATGAATGTTTTGTATGATTATTCAGTGGAAGCACAATTGCTTGTTGAAGGAATAAAATGTACTTACCTCGGAATATCAACTGACAGTAAGCTAAACAGGGAAGGGCACAGAGAGGAAGTTGTAGGTAAAGGGTTGAGAGTACCGCATCTGTTGGAGAGAATAATGACAGGAAATACCTGGGAAATAACAGAGACGGGATACAAAACATTTGGAAGACTCTTGCTAGACTACTGTTGTATGATGCGGGATCCAAATTATGGGTATCAAATACTGGAGTTGGAGAGGGTGCCAAGGAGCGAAGCTAGATTCGTCTGTGGAAATTACGAAAGAATGCAACCAGTAATTGTAATGATAAAAGATTTACGTTGGGAGTCATTACAGGAAAGAAGGCGAGTTAAGAGAACTGCGGGCATGAACAAGGCACACACTGCTCATGTGGCCTGGATCAATATTGGTGGAAGATTTATAAATTCCATGTGGATGGAAAAAGTGGATCCTGACAGTAAATTATCAATAGATTTCAGGCACAAGGGTGTGGGAAATTTTCATTTGCAGGTAGGTGAATGAGGGACTGGAACAAAGTAGGCTACTTAAGTAAATATACCTCAGAGTATGAAGGATTTTGCGGTGTAAATGTGTAAAAATTGCAGACAGGTACGCAGGGAAATTGCCAAGGGGGCATTAAGCCCAGCAATATTGAAATCAATTTAAACGTACTGCGTTGTGAATTTCAGATATAGTCATTTCAGAAGATTCTATGTAAAGTAACAAACACGTATGTCAGTTAATGCTTTCGTACCGAACCTAACTTTTCTTTCAAATAAATTAATTTCGAGAAGGAACATCACAAATTAGGACTTCAAAGTAGCTGCGTACTTTATTCCCGGTAAATTTATGCCCACTCTGAATACAATGTAACAGAAGGGGCATCGACAGTTCTAATTCAGATTAAAACCAGCTACCGAAAGTTGAACGTGTGTTGCAAACACACAACACACAGATTACTTTGCAGTCAATCCACGAAGATCAAAGTCAAGTACTATGAAACGTTAAGTGAGCTATAAATGTCTTGAGCAGAACTTAGCCTTGTTTCTTAGTGAGAGAGGTGCTTCAACTACGTGAGTATAATGATTTTAAGCCCCTAAATAGAAAGTAAACAATATGAAGTACACTTAAAACTTTTATTTTTTCTTATAAAGTACAAAGAAATTCCAACTAAATCAATTATTCTCCCTCTCGTATAGATAGTTAGGATAGCAAAATTATTGTTATTTGCGAATGAACTCTGTAGGATTAAAGTCTTGTTTCTTATAACGGTTTATGATTAAAAAGTTTTTCCACTGTTTCCACTATTAACTGTAACCACGGATTGTCATTTCCTGGAGCAAAGAAAAAGGGGGGGGGGGAGAGAGGAGAGCTTAAGTGTTGCCATCTGCTGTGATTCGTGTAGCTTATGTTTTATATGTTATATATATAATTGTTTGTAGAATGTTTAGTTTATGAGGCGGATATTGAGGACCGTCCCTGCATTAGATTAAGTGGCTGTGGATAAAATCCGCAATCAGGATGGTTGGTATGCAGAGGCCAGGTATCGAACCTGGTGTCGTTGTATTTCTCCGATCCAGAGTCGTAGTGCCACAGCGAACGAAGCCATGTAGATGGGTAACTGTTTTTTTCCCTCCCTCTGTCTTGCCATCTAACAACTACGTGCCACCGGCTCCCTACTTTACCCAGGTCACCAGTGTGAATCATGAGAGGAAGGAATCACCTGTGTCCTGCCAGAATTAAAACGGAAATTGCCATCCGCCTGTTTGCGTTCTGTATGATGAGAGTATTTTTGGTTTGTGAAAAGTGTAGTTCATGATGTGGAGATCAAGGACTGTCCAGTGTTCGCTTAGAAGGTTTTGGGAAACCGCTTAAAAACCGCATTCAGGTAAGCCGGTATACGGGGTCCAGGACTCTAATCTGATTCCGTCATACCTCTCCGATTCATTGTGTTGTGCCTTAGCTGGTGGTTTCATAAGTAATATTATTGTTATTACTTTTTTACTTTGTGCTTTATGGCTCATCTACATCATGAACATTACACCCGGGAGAGGCTGGGAAACATGGAACGGGATCGGAATTCTGCCATAGCCTTTTGAAGGCATCATCCGGCATTTAGAAAAACCATGTGAAATAGAGATGTTAAACTTGGAAGTTTCCGCTCTTCCTCGGGTTTCAACGGAATGTTTTTTTTTATGGCTTTACGCATCGTCTAGGTCATTAGAGGTGGGAAAGGACAGGAACATGGAACGGGAAGGAATTCGGCGAAGGTCTCCTGAAGAAGTGATTCGGGGAAACCATGAAGCCCCAAATCTGGATCGCCAAATGGAGATTCGAACCCGCGTCTTCCCAAATCCAAAGCCAGACGGAACAGTAATCCTGAAAGAGCCGGCACCGGTTTCGCCCCCTCCGTTCTCCATCTCACTCGTACAACGCGCTACACTCATCACAGTAGTGTACACATATAATTAATAACACTGGAGAACGAAACCTGAAACCAGCCCAGTCAGATTGTCCCTGGAAAGTTCATGTAGTGGAGTGATCACCGTCACTTCGGAGACCGAGTATGGCACGAAACAGCAATTTGACGCACACAATCTAATCTGTAATGCCCCTGTCTTCGATAACTGGAGCCAGAGATATGACTGCAAAGTTGATATTATGTGCTTTATTCAATAATAATTCATTTTAGTTAAGCAGCCGCGAAGAAATGAATTGCCAGAACACCGAAAAAAGTATATACTGCGTTTATTTTAGGATATGAATTATTAGTTGATTTTGTTTTTATGTATTCAGTCGACGTAGACGTTTTCTTATACTCCCTGTCCAGAGATATCACTGTTACCATAAACAGGAAATATGCAGCACATTACATCATTTTTAATGTTACCAGCGTTATTCAATAACAATTACGTTTAGTTTAACAACAGCCGAGGAAATGTAAGCCCGTTATTATTGAAGGAATTACAAGGTAATTAAGATAATTGAATATGTCTGCTCTATATCTTGTGTCGCTATAATAGTAAACACGAAGAAATTAATTTTAAAAACTTTGCGTTCGTCTTGTTATTTTTGACGGTCTTAAAAGCTATTCAAAAATAAACGGTAAGGAAATGGTTAAACGTACTCTGAGTTACTTATAGACACACTTGTAACATGTTATTTTCGACAACAGCGAAAAACATATCGACTATTGCCTACTATGTATTCAGATCAACAGCTTTAAGTTTTATCGCTTGCGCTGAGTCTTCTAAGTGCATGGCATGAGTTACTGCCCTGTGCCGAGAAACAGTATCTCCTTCAGGGTTGTTTGGTAACACTAATAATAAAAAGACAGTGAATGCAATAGATTTTTGTATCCAATAATTTTGAACTTTTCGTGGGTGCACAGTCACCCCTTCATGGTCTACTGTACAGGAATACACCCAAGTGCAAGGTGCAGTCTAACTGATAAAGCTTGTCTCCACTAAGCAACAAGGAACGCAACAATTCAGGTACGAGCAAGAGAGTTATTACCAATAACACTGATTTTACCCGGCATTTTACCCGGCTACATACTCCAGTAAAGTTGTTTTGACATTTCATCTTCAAACAAATTAGTACTAAATTCACTTGATACTGACGAGTCATTGGTATGCATTAACAACATAATCTCAGACCGATAATGAACTAGATGTCGAGACGCCCTAAAACGCAATAAAAACCCAGCATAGTCTGTTTGTACCTACAGATAGAAATGTTACTGCAAAATTTATGACATAGGTTTCCAACGTTTTTGGACTAGCGTTCCTTTCTTAAGGGGTGTGGTGGGGGGACCACTGACACCCTTTCTTCAAATCAATAATGTAAAGCATGGTTATCCATCTTTTTCAAACAGTGATTGAAAACAACTACAGATTTTTAAAATTAATTTATAGAAGGTAAGAACTGTAGAAGAAGACAGATTAGAATATAGATATGAAGCAGATAATTGAGGACGTGGGTTGTAAGGGATATATAGAGATGAAGAGGTTAGCACAAGATAGGAAGAGATGGAGCATTGCATCAAACCAGTCGAAAGACTGATGACAGCAAAATAAAAAAAAAAAGTTAGGAATATTGTTGTATTGCTCAAAATCCAACTAAACACTATATATAATTAAAAGTTAATACTATTATTAGTGAGTGGGCAGAGTTGGGTGTAATGTAATGAATGTTTTGATATTTGATCAGATGACCAATCACAAATCACCCCATTCCACTAATAAACGAGTTCTTGTAATTTATCCCTTAAATATGATCTGAAAACGCCGCTGTTAAATTTTACGTTCGCGCTTGTTGTGAAGGAACTTCGGAACTACAAGCTGTGTACATTTGTAAAGATATGCATTATTTATCGAGCAGGGACGTAAGCATACACATCGTGACGCTGGAGATCCTTCATGTACTTGTCGAAAAGGTATCAGGAAAAAAGTTATATGTTCCAGCACCTACTTTTAACACGTAGCGATATTGCTTAAAACTTTTAGAAGTGTTTGTTGAAACATGCGATCTATATTTTTATTATTTTAAAACTTTTCAGCACGTTCTTGATAATTTTACCCCGTAGGTGGCAACTGATCCTCAACGCTCCCTTAATTTTCTTAGGTCCTAAAATGCTTCCCACGATCCTTTCACCGCCCCCCTGTTGGGTGATACAAACCACATTTAATTTAATTTGATTGAAATGGGGGCGCACTCTCCGGTGGCGATTTCCATGTACACCCATTTCATTTACCCACCTACTTTTGCTCTCTACTAATTTCAACTTTAAATTCTATCAACATTTTTGTTAAATTATTCATCATTTCTGTTGGTAACTTATTCTAAACCCTAACACCCTTCCCTTCGAAAGAAAATCATCCCACACCCTTAGTGTCTGAAATCGAGAACCAGCTGGTGGTCATTGTCATCGTTTCTTTTCCATGCGCTACTCTTAATTCTTGCATGTCTTCGTATTAACAAATTATGCAATACGCGACCAGTGGTAATTCGGTTCTTACATTACGATGGTCTGTGATGCGAGATTTGAACTGAAACGTGAAAGATAACACTATAAATGACGTCACCTAAGCTGATGCACAGTTAGAAAGTTGGTAGCATCTTCCTGGGTATAAGGGTTATCAATTCCTTGCCTGTACATTTCTTAGGTAAGTGTTTTGGTATATGTATAAATTAGTGTAGAGAGTTGAGGTTAAATTTAGTGTAAATGTATGAAACGGTGAATCCACGATCACAAGCCTAATAGAATAATCTTTCTGAAAGGTAACAATGGATGCTACCAGATACGGAATAAATGACCACCAATAGCATCAAACGCCGTTCTTATATTTAAATCACTCATTGGTAGATAATTTAGGGTCAAGACTTCTGTGTACCTACCTCCATGATGACTAAGTACGGTATGATTTCGTGGATAAAATTTCAGTCACGTAACACCGAATGAAAAGAGTGCAAGGCGTTACTGCACTTCCTTTGTAGAACATCACGTATTTCCGAGTGAAGAAAGATTGGAAGAGCTGGTCTATGCTTGCATGCTCTGAGGTTTTCAGCCCTGTCTAAAAGAAATTGAACATTGGCATAATATGCAACTTTTATTTATGAGATTAATTTTCTACAGTGGATTTTGTTTTGTCCGGACCGTGTACGTAACACGAACTGATAGGTCACCAAGTCTGTAGTTCAAATACAGGGTGAGTCAAAAAGAATTTTACAAATATGGAATGATATATAAATTTATAGAGATAACTTACAAAAGCGGTAGGTGTGTCATTTTGCAGCTAACAACCTCAAGTTACACATAAAATGTCAAGTGTCATTTTGGTTAAATGTGAATACTATTTTCCATGCATCAAACATCCCACCGATAGTCAGTTTCATTCCACACTCGTTGCAGCAAATCGGGCTTAACTTTTGCAACGGCAGCGTAGATTCGAATTTTCAGGTCAGCCAAATTGTATGGGATGGGAGGAACATACACACGATCTTTAATGAAACCCCAGAGAAAGAAATCCAGTGGTGTCGAGTCAAAACTCACAGCGAGCATGCTTCGCACCAGTGAAAGTAGTCATTTTAACCGTGCACTACGCTGGCGCTCTTGGTGGCGGAATGGTGTACTGCTGCACTACGTGCATCAATCAATCACACATCTACAGATTCTGTAAGTTATCTCAACAAATTTCTATATCATTCCAAAATTGTAAAGTCTTTTTGACTCACCCGTCGCATCAGCGTAGTTTCCCTGGTGAACAAGTCAATGACAACTATTCTTACTAAGCGTCGCACGCTCGATGGGCCAGCAACTTCTTCCTCCACTCCTCTCCCCCGCTCGCATACCCTGACGGGGCATGTTCTTAGGCGGGACATAGTAAAAAGAAAACATTTAGGCATACAGACGGCTTGAGAAAATTCTCATTCCTTGTATGTTATAGTCTGTAAACGTCGTTACTACTTATTGCATGCCCTTTGAGTATTGAACAGAGATTTATCGTCTAACAATCTTATTTGCACAAAAAGCAACCATTCCCTTATAGTGATCGCTCCTGACTCCCAAAATGCACTAGCTCACAGACTTCGAGAGCAAAAGATTTCGACGCAAGTCATTACGGCAGTTAGCAGATACTTGTGAGAGGAAAATCTTTAATTTAAACTCGTTCTTTACAATCCGAGCCTATGATTTCATATGTATTTGTATAGTTTTGCACCTAGGATTCGCCAAAATGGTGAACTATAGCTTCCTCACTGTTGGTTAGTATAAAACGTGGCCCAGAAAACTATATACTGCGTGTTAAATAACTCGTGTCACATTTTACAGACACTTTCCTTTCCTTTTGAATACACACCAAGACTCGACTAAGACACTCAGACTCGACTCACGATTGTTCTAAGCAGTAACATCGTTATAATCAATTTTCTAAGATCAGCGATATTCATCATACCCAGCTTACAGGCTAGCTAACTTAGCTATCGATACCCTTGTACTGAAGTCGTCCACCTTGCATATTAATATATTTTTAACATATATTATTACATATTTACTACCTCTCATACTCGACTAGCAACACCGAGTAGTGGACTGAGTTAATCTGAAAGTGATTTCACGATTTCCCCGTCTGCGTGCGTTATCGTTTAAATGACGAGTTTGCTCTGGCGACGGTAGTTGGTGGCTGTGGCCATGCATCAGCGGCGCGGCGCCAATCCGCTTTCTGTGGCACGCGCTACAACTTTGCCCGGAGCCGCCAAATCTTGATTTGTTCCTCAAGGCGGGCGGCAAATCTGCGAGATTCCCCATTTGCCGTGTTGAGCCGCATTACGGCCGTGTACCGCAGACGTTTATAATGGGTTTATATATATAATTTAGCGCTCCGCCGAATGTCGGCCATTATTTGTTATCTCTGGAGAGGGAGCTGTTACGAGGGAGGCGGCTGCCTCTTATTACAACTCTGGCACCGCGCCGCTCCTTAGCTGCACCTACGAAGAAAGAAAGTGGCGCTAGTTCACCAAAATCACTGTACCCACAGCGGAAGAAAAGCTACTAAAAGATTACCAAATTCACACGATCAGGCTAATAGTACTCCGCGATTTAACATACCTGGTAGATACTGCTCCAGCGCTCTATGTCAGTGGTCTTTGCCAGCCCTGATGGCGCAGGCGTTAGAGCACTGAAACACTTTGCAACGATCACCGGTCCTAGCCTAGGACCTATTGATTTAGTATTCTTACTAAAGAGTAATCAGTGATGATGCTATATGAACATACTAGAAGGATTAGAAACACAGTTCTTAAAACGCCATTAAAAAAATACCTTCTGTACTCTTTCTCTATCCGTCACAGCCTTCACAGACCACAAAGACAGTAATTTATGCCGAGTTCTTTCAAAGTATATTTGTAATTTCAAGCCCATAATTACAAAGTACAAAAGTTGACTGAAAGCTGCGTGCAGACCTTGCTGGGCGAGCGGTAACGCTCGAGCCAGACATTCTGGAGGACGCGGGTTCAAATCCCGTTCCGCCATCGAGATTTCGGTTTTCCATAAATCATTCACGTCGAATGCCATGATGTGTCCTGATGGCCGAATTCCTTCCTCCGAGCTTTTCCCATGCTAACGACATCAGTGAGGCGTTAATCTCGAAGCAAGGAAAAAAAAAGATTTAAAATGCATCTAAAAATAAATTCGAAACTAAGGGTTATAACAGCTTTAAAAGAAAAAGGTATTTCCGTCTTCCCATATTCGGACCTATGATTGAAGGAGGAGTTATTTCCTGAGCTAGACTTCGGTATTCCCTATCTAAACTTTGTTGCTGGAGATAATGGTTCATGGCCATTTACTCACTGTAGAACAGTCAGTACAAGAAGAAAGTTCCTACTAGTCTGAAATCAAGATAATTTAAATCGAAATCTACACCTAAAAAGCACGTGTGAATGATGTACATTCTCCAAGTAATGTCTTGTTATAGAAAATTAATCAAAGAAACAAACTTTTGTTTTGTTTATGGCTTTACACCTCGTCGACGTCATTAGAGGCGTGAAACGACTGGGGACAAAGAACGACATGGTCTTTTTGGAGGAACCATCCCAGAATTCGCCTGGAGTGATTTGGTGAAACCATGAAAAATAAAAAATCTGGATGGCCGGACGTTGTGCGGATCGAGGAATTTTCCAAGCCGGGACAAATACTGTGAGATTTCCGCGCCTTCCAATGTTATTTTGCCGCCCCCTTGCCACCCGAGGCAGGAGTGGAGCTAAAAAAATATCGCTGTGACATAAATTGCTGCCCTTCAATCACGATTTTGCCGCCCCCTGGAGTTGCCGCCCGGGGCAAGCCCCACGGTTCGCACCCCCCTACATCCATCACTGCGCTGTACGGGGATTCGAACCTGCGTTCTCCCCAATGCGAGACCAAAGAGTTACCGCTCATTCACTAAACGTACAAAATTAACCAGAAGCTGTTCCTTTATATATTTTTTTTAGAAAGTTATGGCATTTGTTCTAACAAGTCGCATAGCTAATAGATTTACTGCAAAAATTAATATTACTACCAATCGTGTGTCATTCATTTCAAATTGTTCGTCACAATCAAAGCAAACGACAGCACAAGAAGACACATAACATGTAAGTAAAATCACTCCCGTTCTATGCTGACGTCTTGAAACTGGTATTGCGACAAACTTTTTCATCTTTCTTTTATTCAACGAGACGAAAGTGACCAGTTTTGAGGACGAATTTACGGAATTTTTATCATATTAATACTATTTCATAACTATCTACTTTCTAATATTCTAGGCAGTATCCGCCTGAAAGATGTATTCAGTAAAAACATGGTAACTGAAAATAACAATTGAAAAAATGCAAGATCACGTACATAACTTAAATATTATTTGCAATAGTATATCTTATTGAGACATAGAAATTAGATGAAGAAAGTCAACCAAGCAGAAAAACAGAAATGTTTAGTGGCGGTAAAATGTTACTGTCGTAGTAACAAACTTGTATTTATTACAAAAATTAATAAACCAAAATACCTTGTGTTAAGGAATGCAAACACCAAAATAAATTAGGTAATGGTAGAGAATGATAAGTAGCAGTCGGTATGTACCGGTTAATGATGTATTCCTACACTATCAACCCTTATTTTATGTCAAAATATTAGATTTGAAAGACATTGTAATATGCCCATAATCATATGTTGTAAAGATAAATAATACAATCATTTCCCGCCAAAAGGGTATATATAATTAGGAAAAGGGATGTAAAGTGCTGTCCACTCGATTGTAGGTAGTTAGTGAAACTTTTCCTAACGTTAATAAAATGAAGTGAAAACTAAAAAGAAATAAAAAGTTAGAAAATTTTTCCAAAGGAAACTGTATGGTTTTTGTAAACAACTGGTTTGAAGAACGTATTAAGAAATGAACATCTGTACGTTAAGAAAAATTAGAAAAGACGGACAGGAAAAATATTGTATTTCATTAGTGTATTTTTTGTTTATGACTTTACGCCTCGTCAACGTCGAGGTCTTTGCAGCCGGGTACAATAATATCATAGGAGAAACATAAAAATTAAATAATGCCAAAAATCAGATCATTGCATGATATGATAATCACAGAAGTGTTTTAAAAATCTAAAGAGAAATTTGGGAGTGAATGAAGCGAGAATAATTTGAGAGGATAAAAGAAGTTGCTATGTAAGATATTGAAAAGTCGTTCATTCGTGATTTGGGGAAACCATGGGAAATCCAAATCTGGGTGTCAGGACGGGGATGCGAACGCGCGTCCTCCCATTGCGAGGCCAGAGCGTTACCGCTCACCCACCATGCTCGGTGAAACCCCTTTGTCGCTCCGTCTGTTGCAGGCCTCTAAAACATAAAATTAAACGGAATAGGTTGGAGACTTAACATATTATGTGTTTGGATGGAAAAAATTGAATATCGCATCTAAAATTTCGCAAAATTATATTATTGGGGTTTTCGTAAATATAAACCGTTTTAAACAAAACCCTATTATTATTAATATGAAATATTTTGTCCTCGATACAGTTCAAATTTAAATTGTTTTTACTTTTCATCAAGCATCGAACTTCATAGATACTGCATACTGGTCACATGTATACACAAACTCCAGCGATTACATTCAACACTTCTTCCAAAGACATTCTCACAGTACACGTAAAACTGTTCGATCAAACCTGTCTTTTCCGACGTAAACTGTGTCGAAAACTGTCTCTGAGTCTCTGGCGTTCGCTTTATATAAGTTTCATCGAAAGTTCTAGATCATTACCAAGGGTTCCAACAGATATTTCTCGAACTTTAACAATACTTAAACAATCGAAAACATATTAAAACCAATCAAAATTAATACATAATTATTTACAATCATTACGAAATGATCAGAAATGAAAATTAAAGATACTTAAACACAAAATTATCCACATAAATCATTTTAAACTGTAGTAAATCATCCTTTAAACATCATAGCTCACCTTAATACTTTGAATTACAAACATTTAAGAAATTCTCTTGAATTGTTCTGTCCTTAAACATATTAAATAGTATTTACATAATTTCTTTTCGTAAAGCAAAATCCATTTACACCGATTTACAGTAAATTGCAAGACAAACATAGAAAAATCATATTCAATCAAACTCTGGCTTGCTACAAATGCTTCATAAAATACAATTCCATTTAAAGTCTAGGTTAGAGGGCTGTTACACTATCCCAAACTGTAAATTACACATATTTAGAAATAACTAAACAGAGAACTGCATTTTTAAATTTATTTGTTTAATAATAAAGACGTCAGAAGCCATCGAAATTGTCGATTCAGATAACTTTTCTTACCATCTGAATAAGAAACAATATTACATCGAAACTTTCAATTTTACTGATTCCATAGCATATTAATACACCTACAGTAAATTTAATTGAAATCAATCCCTTGCGCGAGAACTTCGAACGGCAGAGGCGATGCGTTGAGAGTTGTGCAGCGGAGTCTACCCAACATACTGAAAACGCGACAAGCACTCATTTTTGTTCCAAGCGACTAGCTGACTACCTTCCGATATACCATGTATTACATCAGACGCTCATTAAATGGAGAACTAAGATATTAATTCAATATAAGTTGTCGATTTTAGACGTTTTTTGTTATGAAGTCTGTCTAAAAAAATGGCTAGAAATTTATCCGCAACATGGATCCAATCGTACCTGTATTTAAACTAAAAATACTTACAACAAATATAGTTTCCAGCGAAACAAGAAAAAATATTTTATTTCGAGGTTAAAGGCTCGTGTGTTCGTGATGAGATGGTGACAGGGTTTTCATTGGCCGCATAATCCACCCCTCTCGTAGCCGCCTTATCCTAAGCCGGTACTCCTACCTGGTATGGGGACCTACAGTTTAACTTGGAATCTGTCGTACTTATTAAACTACTTATTACATAGCATACTGTGCCAGAGTAAAAGGTCTGGTTAAGGTTCTTTGAAAATCCCAGCCGATACAGGGATTAGGACAGGGCAGCTTTCGATCCCCAGTAAGATGCCGTAGCCACTGAACCAGCACACGGATCATTAGGTTAGAAGAGCAGGGACAAATAAGAACGTACACGTATCGTATGTATATACATACAGGCAGTATTCATTTAGTTATAGCAGACTTTTTATTCGCGTAAGTGGGAACCGAGGAATGAACACACTGAAAAATTTTGACTTGGAATGGACGTATTATTTGAACATAAAAAGCTGATATACAACGTCTATATTAGCTAAACTGGAAAGATCAGAGTAAGAACAGAGGAAACAGATGAAACTGGATTAGGAGGGAGACTAAGGAAAGGGCCACCACCTCTCTCCCAACTTCTTTACAATTTGTATGAAAGGGCTGGTAGTACGACGCTTCGATGGAAGGAGAGTGTATAAAAGGGAGAAAAATGCGTAAGATAAGCAGATGGCGTGGTACTACTGGAAACTGACAAACTGAAAGATATGGGAGATGTTTAAACCAATGAGAATGAAATGCGTCGTGAACTGAATAGGAAAAGGATTCATACGAAATAAAAA
This sequence comes from Vandiemenella viatica, assembly GCA_031002005.1. Taxonomy (NCBI): domain Eukaryota; kingdom Metazoa; phylum Arthropoda; class Insecta; order Orthoptera; family Morabidae; genus Vandiemenella; species Vandiemenella viatica. The sequence continues at coordinate 38,750,055 of JARYHS010013630.1, forward strand.
TAAAGCCTTGATAGCGGAACGAAAGGAGAAATGCCAAATGGACAAAGATTGAAACGCATGTGACATAATATTAGAGAAGATATGTTTTGCACATTATGAATAAAAATAAAGATGCTTAAAACCAGATAAGCATCAGTTGAGAAGATATGTTTTGCACATTATGAATAAAAATAAAGATGCTTAAAACCAGAGAAGCATCAGTTGGAATGGGAAGATATAGCGACTGCTGGAAAATTACGTAAGGAATTGTTTTCCGAAATGTTTCGTATGAATTGTTTTTATACGTGGAGCTGATTAAGGGCATCTAGGAAAGAACATAAACGAATAACTGGAGTACGAATGATATGGATCTGAAGAATGAAACAGTAGAAAAGTGTGTTTAGCAGGTGCTGGGAATAACAGAAGAACAACGACAATGAATAATATCGTAAAAACAATAGGTTTTTTTTTTTAAAAAAAAAGGGTATTTACTAGTTGTTGGGTCTGAACTTCGTTAGTATAGGGAGAGGGTTGGGAGTAAAATGCGGGAAGGAATTCAGCAACATTCCTTTGCTGTAAATATTCCAATACTCATCTAGAGTGATTTCAGACTAGAGTGGAATACCGAAATTTAGATGACTGGATCAGAGATCGAACTAACACCATGCTGAATCCCAACAACAGCATTTACTTCTTACCATACTTGATGAGACATATGAATAGCATTGGGCAGAGTATCTTAAACATGTCAACAGTGCTGTAATTGGCTGAATTCGCGCACATGTGTAACTATATCAAAATAGCTGTTACCCGCGACTTCGCACGTGTGGACGTATTATTTGAACATAAAAAGCTGTAAGTTAGGTAAAAGGCGTTCATACACAATTGCGCGAGAACAAGTCCTGAGCGGCCGATACAGCATTAGAGAAACTTACACGCGCTATGCGTCTATCTGTCACAGTTGGGTTAGTTTTAAAAATTTCATGACGAATTGTATTATTTATCCAGAAAAAACTATCCTGTATCCATCCTAATGATACAAAGTATTTCCTTGAAAAATTTCATCAACACAGATTTGAGATACCTTCGCATTTATAACAATAGCGTAGACGCCATTTGTGTTGATGCCTTCTGTTGCAAGAGTTTTGTCGAGCTAGCTGTTACTGCAGTAGTTACGTGTAGTCCCGTAATACTGTCATCGAAAAAAAAATTCATTATTGTTTTGCACCTGGTCAACGTCGAGGTGCTTAGAATCTGGAGAATTTTAACATGGAAGAAAAGGAAAGAACTCAACGATGGTCTTTTGAAGAAACCACTCCGGTTTTAGCCCGGAATGATTTCGTGACACTATGTCAAACTGAAATCTGCATGGCTGTACTGGGATTTGAACTCGCGTACTCCCAAATTGTTGGGCAGAGGTTTACCACTCACTACTACGCTTCGTAGACCATCAACCTAATCTACAAATCTTGTCTGGGGTTCTATAAGTATAAATGTCGGTTCACCCTTAGCATTTAATCTAGCTATAAATCGTTAACATCTCTTCTTTTCAATCTGGTGGCTGTTAACTGAATTTTCTTTTCACATTAGAAGTTAATGTGGTTCTCATTATTGCGTGATACTGGTGGAAAAGAACGTAGGATACCTCCAACTGGAATGGAGTTATATGTCATTCTTCCACGAGGATGTAACAGACGCACCCTCATAGGGTGGTGAGAGGTCAACGCTCTGGCGAGTGAAACACTTTGTGCTGCCGCCACTGTGCGAGCGGCGGCGCCGACAAATGCTTCTCGTCGTGTGTTTCGCGCGGCGCACCTGACGCCCCCGCTGCCACCCCCACCGCCCCCGGCGTCTCTTCCTCCTCCTCTTCTCTCCCGCTTCTCCGCCTCGCCTCGTCCCAAGGAGCTCGGCGGAGTCTTACCGCCCGCTATAATTCATCTATCCTATAAGATTACTGATCTTTAATCCCCTCCGACCCCCCTCCTAAAGTTAAGATTTACTGCCGTCTCGGAATTATATTGTTGCCTTTCGCCTTCGCCTACTTTGCGGTTAAGGGAAAATTATTATGATATATCTAGACGAAATCGCTGCGAGACGGCGGTATATGGCGCGGCGAGGAGGCTTATCTGAAACTGTGTGTGTGTGGATGTGTGTGTGCGACCCCGGTTTACCGCTGTAAACGAGCGAGGGGAGGGGGGATAAAATATAGCGTCCTTTCATGAATCTTATTAAGATATCCCCGCGCAGCCGGGCCGGCGGAAGAGAGAGGCTGGGAGGGGGAATATAAAGTTATGAGAAAGAAGTATATAATCCGCGGCGATATATCACCAAGCTCGGCGCGCCGGCAGCCACTAAAGTAAGGAGAAGTTAGGAGGAATGCTTCTGAGACGGTGCGCGGGGGACTGCGAGCGCCTCTTTATTACTTGTTTAGCGCCCAGCTGACGGACAGGTCTGTGGGTCAAGGGGCCGGTCACGCGCAGCTATCATCCCGCCCCACGTCGAGCTCAGACAAGGGGACTTCTGGTAGTGATTGAATAATGCTTATTTGGTGCTCACAACACAAAAGTGTTTACTGATCGATGTCCTGTCCTACCTCAGAAATGGCACATATTTATAGGGCTGGTTCATCCACTGCTGTAATCATCTACAATCAGATAATGCAGCTACAAGGTGGATATTGAGTTTAATGCTGGCAGAGTGTGGTATGTGAGAGATAACGCTCGCCCTGTCATTCGGGAGGACTTGGGTTCGAATCTCCAACCGTCCATCCAGATTTCAGTTTTCCATAGTGTCCCAGCGTCACGTCAGGTTGCTTCTAAAGACCACATACAAATTCTTTGTTTTCTCTTGTATCCAATCCTCTCTAACGTCTAATTTGGTCGTCAAAAAGTACTAAAAAATGAGATACAGGCATCTGCACTAACTGATGGCGTCAGTGGTGTATTCAGCATTCATTTCAGATTCGAAGGCTTCTGAACTACATATAATTAATATTTTTCTAACAAAATTTAATTGAAGATGGATCAGGCGATCAAGATAAAAGGAAGATTCAGAGAGGCTGAGTGAGCAAGAAAGAGGATAAAGAAGAGATAGCAATAACAAGTGGAAAGAAAAGTAGATGATACACCCGAAACAAAATAAAATAGCCGCAAATATTACAGAGATCAAGGAAAAATAAACAGAAAACGCAGATTTCTAGGAATATAATACGTACGAAATTAAGCATTTTACGAGCAAAAGAGGAAATATCACTCAACGCACTTCTCCATCAAACTTTTTTTCCAATTTAAATAGTACTTATTAAATTTAATGGACTCCACTATGAAATTCTTTTTCTCGTACGATAATCGGAGCATTGAGCAGCTCAGAAACTACTCTCTAGTGTTGCTAAAACTTCTAGATAACTGTTAAAATCCACACAACTTTTGAAAGACCTTTACATATCTTGGCTAACTGGTTTTATTGCAAAGTGAAGAAGGTACAATTATCTCTCTGCATGACACAAGATGACCAACAGAAATTCCCTTGTAATTTTCGTGAAATTGAAATTACTGGATAAAAACGCTAATAATCGAAAGATTCAATTACGCTGCTACAAAAAACAAAGAGCAGAAACTATATCCTGGACGGTGCGTTGATCAAAACTGGCACCAGCCACTCCACATCATAACGCAGTTGACTTCATTGGTGGTTTACTATTCTATGTATTTCATATCTCTCTTGATCGTTTACATGCTCAGCACTTAACAATAGACTAAAATCCTTCGAGGGATTGAACAAACTCAGCGCTGGTTTATAAAATTAATGTCCTGTTCTATTCCCCAGGAACTGAACCTGGGAAATGCAAGCGGTTCTCTTGCGATTTCGTATCCTATTCTTATCGAAAACTTGTGCTCACTTGTTTAGCCACATGCACACCTTCTCACGGTATTGTAATTAGACCGTCCAATATTCCAAATGCAGTTCAGCTGTTGAATCGCTGATGGTAGTTAGAACTCAAAAACAATTTTAATAAAAACGACAAGGGTGTTTAACAGAAGTAGGTTGATATGATAAAGGAGCTGAATTGGGTGTCATTGGAGGAAAGGAGGAGGGTAAAGAGAGTGCTGGGAATATACAAGGCATATGTTATTGATGGGGCTTGGAGGGATATTGGTCAAAGAATTATGAATAGTGCATGGAAGGGGAAAGGCAACCATGGCCACCAGTAGGCGCTCGATTTCATGTTTAAGAGAGTGTGAAAATTTTCTTTTATTGGTATGGGTGTCAGAGAAGTGGTGAATAATTTACCAAAAACGATTAAGGAATTTAAAATTAAAATTTTTAAATCGGAAAAGTAAATGAGGGACGAATATAACACTTTAATTATACAAGAATTTCTAAAAAAAAAAAAAAAAAAAAAAAAAAAAAAAAAAAAAAAAAAAAAAAAAAAAAGGGTATTTAGATGACTAGGGGAATTGCCACCGGCGCATTAGCTCCATTGCAATTAAAATAATAATTACTCCGGTCCCGGGGTCCCGGGTTCGAATCCCGGCAGGCTTAGGAATTTTGAGAGTTGTGTTTAATCATATGAGCTACGCCAGACCGTTCCGTGGTTCGGTTTCCACGTTAAACTGTAGGTCCCAGAGGAAAAGAACTGGCCGTCCTACCTCTGACACAATGGTTTAGTATGTCTCCTTCGGGAGGATCCAACCAACCTTCGGGTTGTGGACTAAGTTAAGTTAAATTAATAATAATAAACCAAGTCATATTCTTTATTTTGACTTGTTAAACAGCCTCTGAGGTTCCGCATGAATGTTTGAGCTATTCCACGAAAGTACAGTAGTTACTTTTTAGAACACCGGAGCAGATTACAAACACCAGAGCCGTAATAACTAAATATGTATGTAACGCTACGTAATGTATTCTACACTGCGCGTTGACATGTACTGGTACAATGTGTGAGCTCCCACTCACAAGTCATTGCAATGACGAAATTGTAAATAATAGTTATTCACAGCATAGTAGTGCGTATAGGTATTTGGGGCAATTTTAGGTATGTTTGTAGTAATATAATTATTTTGTAAGTTGGCAGTACTGTGCCCACTACGAGAGAGGAGGTGGAAAAAGAATATGGTGCGAAGAGTCTGTATTGGTTTATATGTTTTTTAAAGTGTTAAATAAATTTTGGAAGATACAGAGTGTAATTGAGAACAGTGTGTTTGTTTGTCATTAAAAATGAATATGCGGGGAGGTAGCGCAACCGCAAATGCAACACTTTAGGCCATGTGTCGCCATTAGCGGACTATCTACCTTCTGCTAGTAAATGGTGATTAGTAAGGAGGACCTCGAAAATAACAAAGTTCGCTACCATGCAACGGCTTAACAGTTCCGTCGCTATCGATGGTCTGTCTGGGGCAGTGCAGTGTTACCAACACTAGATTCCTCACATGTATTACCAACTTAATTATATTACTGATTAATCACTGATTACTCACACGTGGAACGTCATTACAAGACTACAAAATCGTACAGAACAATTACATATGTATAACAATATTGTTATAGAGCACTTCATCTACTGATCAACTGCAGTCAGCACACAGTACGGCGTCACATAGTATCCTGTAACATTTCATTCATTTGATATTTTCACTGACTGTACGCTATAGAATACAGTTTCACGTTCTGCATGTTTGTAGACTCGGAAAGATTCTAACGTCTAACCCCGTAGTAAAATCTACTCCACGTTACAGAGTCATAAAACTTTATAAAAACAGAAAATGTGATAGCATAAAGAAAGTATTATATAACTGCAAAAATTTCAGCACATATTCATATTTTAATTCCCCTTAAGTCGTTTTCGCTTTTTAATATTTGAATTCACTGGATATTCCTCTCTGTGTTCTTAATGTTTCGGAGAGATTTCTTTGAAAGCAATACCCTAAGTATAAACACCACCATTTCACAGTTGTAGGTCCATTATGGTGTTTGGAGAGAACTTACGTATTTCTGTTTGGGCTTATATTACAGTGTCATTTCCTCAAAAAAAAAAAAAAAAAAAAATGAACTTACACCAATCAACATTAAATATTACGGTAATAGTAACTTTCTCATATCTTACGCAACAGCAGTTGGATTCTTAACAACAGATACTCAAACTGCGTGTCATTCGGGGAATGGTGTGGAGAGTGTCACCAGTTCATAGCGATAGGGAGGGGTTTCCCGCTGCCTACCCCATCTGTCACTGCTCGTGAGTGTTACTGTGAAGCTATGAGTGTTCAGGGTTGAGTGTTGTTTGTGTTGTGAATAAGAGAGTGAAGACCTGTTCCGACCCGTTCAGGCCTACTTTTTCGAGAGACCCCAAAGGACTGTCGAGTTTTGCGTCCCCATCAGCCAGATGAATTGCCGTTAATAACGTCGTATGCCCGAACCACAGATTCAGAAGAGGTGTGCGTTCACTTCTGTAAGATAATATGTCATAAACGTTTTCAAACCTGGTGCAACATTCAGACAGGTGACAGAGTATCGCGCTGTTGGGGATTCATCAAGTAATAGTACTGATAGAAACTTGAGGTATTGTGAAGAGAGTGACTCGAGGAAGATGGTGAAACAAATGCAGCATACCAGGACGGAGCTCGCCAGGACCAGCCACATTTGAACTCAGCTGTGGGACGGGTACATGTGGAAACGGAGGTTCTGCTTTGGAAACACATTAGTTCTGTCTTAGGGGGGGGGGTGCACCTGTGTACACATTTGGTAGGTAGACTCTTACTAGGCAAGAGCTACACGAAACAGAAAGGATAAGGTGGCACTTTCTGGTTTGTTAACTGAAGTTGTAAAGGAGCCCATTTCCAGTTATCTTACAGTCATGACTGTGCCTTTTTAAGCTAGACGACTTCTGGTGAGGGGAGAAAAACAGGTAACCGAAGGGATACTAAATGCATATGTATGATGGGAAAAATAATAAATGCTAAAGAAATAGTTGATGCAGATAAAACAATAAATAGAGGAATACCAGGTGGGGGAATATTTACACTTATTATACTGGTTAGCAAAGACTGGTAATCACAGATCATACTCGTGAATTACCAGGAGTACATTTATAGGGAGATAATAAGAGAAAATGCTGATTTTTGCTGCTTATTGTACCGTAGAAATGGGTGACCAAGATGAGGAACTAAATTAAATTCCTTGTCAGAATTCAGAAGTGGTTGTGAAAAGGTTTAATTTACCAGATGTGGAGTGAGAAGGAAAAGGTTTGATAACCCAAGAGAATTTTGATCTGCAAATTCTTTAGTAAGAGAAGGACCTCTTACACAAATGGTAGAGTAGTACACGATAGGACAGAACATTTTGAATATTTCCTAATCGTATAATGGTAACTTTGTGGAATCTCAGGTTACATAAAGAAATCAGCGATTATAAAGAAGTTCTGATTGATAAAAGAAGGTTCAGTAAATCAGGGGCCGAAATTGAAGGTGGTTATAGGGACGGTTATAAAAACGCACATATTTAAGAAATGATTAAGGGCAAGGTTCAATATGTAAGAGCAGAGTAGCCGTACAGTGGAGAGAAAAACCTGAAGAGTTCAAGGAGATAATAAGAATGGGGGAAGAAATGTTTATTTCAAAATAGAAAAAAAGAGTGCAGAACATTCGTAATGAATTAGGGAGGAGAAAAGGCCAAAGAGGTTTTTAAGAAGAGAACAGAGTTAGGAGACAGGAAGGCACGAGAGAACACTCGAAACAACTAAACAGGGAATTAATACCTACAGTGTAGGTATACAAAGAATATTGATGAAGCAGACGAATCTCTCAATGATGCTTGTAGGACTTTCTACGGTTATGTTAGAAAACTGACTGGTAGAGAAGGTATACAGACAATTGTGGATAGCGAGAGAGAGGAAGTTACAGAGGATTGGATAAAAGCGGAGATATTTAGTAATTGGCTTAATGAGTCCATTAGGGACTATCGGCCAGGGATGGATGGGGAATAATTCGAGAAGTAGTTTCTCCATATAAGTAGCAATGAACAGACAAAAAATGGCGTAGATCCTGAGAGTATTATGAAAGAACTAAGAAAGCTAAAAACTGTAAATGAGCCCATGTAAATAATATTACTACAGATGTATTAAAAATAGGTGGATGTAATATGGTAAAATATGTTGAAATTTTGTGTAGATTGAGTCTGAAGACATGTTGCTTACCAGTGGAATGTAAAAGTATTATAGTTGTAGCAATCCATAAATCAGTGAAACAGGTAATGTTAAAAATTTAGCGCCTATTAGTTTGACAACAGTTAGATGATGGTTAATCTATCTTGGGAAAGCCACGTATAAATAGTGACTTCCCGCAGGGAACGTAACCGTGATTAATTAATTGGTGAGCGATTTCTCTCCTCACTCCCGCCGACCACAGACACCCGAAATTCGGCAGCAGCGATTCGGCCAGCAATAACGCAAATCAGAAATCCACTCACCTTATGAATGCAGGATCTACTCGCATGGCTAGGCTGCAACGCGAACACCGTCTGTTACTTCCAGCAAGATGCAATCCGGATCTGAGCTGTAATCTCTTCACACGTAATTTAGTTCTTATTTTAATCGTCTCCAAACTTGGCATAACTCGCCGACATTTTAATAATAAGCTTAACTCGCTGCAATGTTTAAGCACGCAAACCTAACCGTTGCGAACTTGAGCGTGACAATAATAGGTAACTCATAAAAAAAAAGAATACACATATATAGCTTCCTTGTGGAACAAGGCACGCAAATATTGCATAGGCCAGCGGATATCTGCATTACGCCAGCTGACCTTTATTCCGCCGCGAACATAGATGCCCGCGGCCGACGGAAAGAAAAATAAGAAATCGCTCAACCAACAGTGTTAGATAAACTGATGGAGAGATTGATATGCAAACACATCAAATATATGTGTGACAAAAAAACTTGTCTGAAAATTGTTTTATGCTTGGATATTCGTGTGAAGCTCAGTGTGGTAAATGCAAGGTATTTCAGGTGAGTGAGGTGACAGGGAAGTACTGGATTTCTCTAAATCATTTGACAAACTGAGCACTGAAATGGTAGTAAATAAAGTAAAATCCATTGGAATGGATGAAAATATACTTGCTGGTTAGAGAAATTCTAATAAATGAGAAAACAAAGAGTTAGGATAGAAAAAGCAATATCAAAAGAGGTGAAAGTGAAAATTGGAGTGACACAGTGTTGTGTGATGGGAGTATTCTTATTGATTATTCTGATAAATGATTGTGTCTGTGATTTAAAGTCAGAGGTTATGTTGTTTGCTGATGTCTTAATGTTATCCAATATTATTATAACCAGACAAGAAAAACTACATGGGGATCTGTACGGCATAACTAGCTGGGTAGGTCAGTATGGAACGAAGACAAATACCAAGAAGAATCAGCTGACAAGGCACACTTATAAATTAATAAAGATTCTTTGAAATTAAAATGTCGTATATGAATTGCTCGTTGGAGATGTTAATCGTAAGTATCTCGACATAGTGAGCACGTAGGGAGGGTAGGGAGAAATTTCAAAATCCTTCATTTACTGGAGAGAACGGTAAGAAATTTTTATTAAATTTAATTTAAATACGATCTAAGAGAAGAAGGCATTTGAGTTGTATAACTCTGGTTAACTTATTTCTTGAATAAGGTGGCGTAGAATGGGACCCATATTTTCTGTATCATAAATAGTAGTTGGAAGAGGTGCAAAGAAGAGCAGCTAGATTTGTTTCTAAAAATTACCGCATAACACAATCAGTAACTGACATAACACGGGAGCCGTGACTGGATTCAGTTGTAAGAGAGCTGACTGGTAAAGAGAATGCTGGGAATGTAAAGGCTAGGATGGACAACGATAGAAGAATTAGGAACAGTACGTGGAAGGAAACAGGAAACCATGACCATTAGCTAGCGCTTGATTTCAGGCATAATGGACTGCAAAATTCTTCTTTTTTAAGTAAAGGTGACAGAGACTGAAAGAAATTACTAAGGGTAATTATGAACAACTTAAGAAAAATGCTGAGTAAATTAAAAATTGACTTTATAAAAACAATGGTTGGGTGGTTATATTACAATCAATGAATTTTAAGATAAAAAATAAAATAAAAAAATGATGGAAAAGTAAAGCAGGTCTGCATGGAAATTGCCACTGGGGCAAGTGATACACTGCAATCAAATTAAACCATGCATTTTGATACACATTCTGCTGATCAAAGATATTTCAGCACCGCCTATGCCAAAGTTTTGAAGGAGAAAATTTCTCCAACTGCGGGGGCTCGAAGAAATTAATCCCGTGTGGGATGATGGTCAACATCAAGTTGATGCTTGAAAGAGATAGATTTAAAAAAATACTTTCAACTTTTCTGCCAATGTCAGATAACAATTCTAGGTTCTCGATTTATACCTCCGTAATTCTAAACTCTGGCCTAGTACATATCACCTTTGATAAAGGACGTGGGTGGTAGTAAACCACGTCGTAGATAGTTTTAATTCAAAACGCAATGTAAATAGTGTACACGTATAAGAAATTGTGGTGAAAAAGATGTGACTGATGGACATTTTTATATTATTATGTTTGATGCCAAGAGAAATAAAACGAGCTTGGAGGGTGAGCGTTAGCGCTGTTGCCTCTCATTCGGGAGCAAGCAGCTTTGAATACCTATCCAGACTTCCGTTTCCTATGGTTTCGCGAAATCACTCCAGGAGAAAGTCGTGATGGTTTCTTCAAACACCACGTCCAAATTACTTTCCATTCCTGGCCCTCTGTCATTTTCCACCTCTAATGTCTCGACGTAGATGAGGCGAAAAGCTGAAAAAAAATGATAAATAAAATATGGAAGGAATATCAGTTTATTAACATTTTTTAAATACTTACATCAAGAAATGTTGTGACCGGCATACGTCAAAATCGTTTTCTCTACATGTTCTCTTTCTCCCCCAATTTTTTTTTTTTCTACAGTTTACGTCTTACTCGTAACTTTTTTTTTCGTAGGTTAGTCTTTATCTTGACTTCAAGCTGTCAGTCCACCTATTGCCTCAAGCCATCAACAGCGGCTTTATATTTCCTTATAGCACCGCAAATCCGCTTCAGATCGGAGTATTAACAGCTCACCTATAGCTTTTATTTTGTTGGCCGCTTTGTCCGAGGGAATAAAGGATATCTACCTTATCTGAATGTTTTCTTTCTAAGAAAGAATAATTTGGTCATCATTACTGCATTTATATTTTAACCGAAGATTATCTTGTACTCTAAAATTAACCACATAAATTGAAAGAGTTTAGAATTAAAATTCTTAAAGGATGAAAGTAGGTTGGTGATGATACTACATTAAAAACATTAAATAAAAGAAAAAAAGAGGAACAAGACATAGTAAATTACATGTATAGGGAAATTACCACCAAGATATATTCTTCATCGCAATTAAATTAAGTATTCAATTAAATTCCCAGTTATTTTGTGACAAGGTTCATAAATGAGGAATTTTAGATAAACTACAATTCTTTTTTATGGCATCACATCAGACTTCATTCTTCGAAGATTTAATAAAAACAAAGCAAAATGATGGTATGAATACAAATATATATTCGAAAATTTAAATCTTATCTCGTTAAATCCCAAAATATTACATAATTAGCAATTAGTATCATCTATTCTCTACACTCGTAACTTATAACATGAAAGAAAATATGTTAAACATGTTTTTGTGCAAAAGTAGTCGTACTGAGAAAAGAAGTAACAATTGTTTAGTTAAAAACGCACTTTTTTCCCTTTATATTCTAAGCTTCAAACATTTCGACTGTGAGAATAGAGATAGCTTTCGCTGACCGTGGTATGTTTGTGTGGACTAATGGTATTCACGGAAAAACTAACTCTGGATTATTTAATTTAATTACAATGGAGCACACGTTCTGGTAGCAATACCACTAGTCTTCTAATTATTTAATTTTTTTAATGTCATGTATATTATTTCCTCAACGTGTATTTTTTTTTTTTTTTTTTTTTTTTGCCACAAGCCATTATTTCCCTTCATACCTAACCGAAATCGATAAATGAGGTATGATTTTAAAGGTTAAAGTTATCCGCTTTGATCACATCAAATATTAAAAAAGTGTTTTTCCAAATTTTTCCCTTAAAGGGCAAAAATTTCAATATTTCTAAAATACAGTTTTTTGTGTCACGATCCATTAATCTCCCTGCATACCTAATCGAAATCGATAAATGAAGTATCATTTTAGAGAACAGGATCTCTGCTTCGGTTACAACTTATATTAAGAAATGAATTTTTTCCGAATTCGAACCTTAAGTAACAATGTATCTAAAATGCGTTTTGGTGTCATGTCACGAGCCATTTATCTTCCTTGATATCTAATTGATATAGATAAATAAGGTATCATTTTAAAGATTTTTTTGAAATTTAACCACTAAAGAGCAAGTGTCACTATTTCCATAAAGTATTTTCTGTTTTGAGCTAATTAATCGAAATAGATAAAAGAGGTATTATTTTAGAAATTAAGGTTTCCGCTTTGATTACAATATATCGTAAGAAAGGAATTATTCGGAATTAGGTCCTTAAAGGACAAAAGTATGATTATTTCTTTAAGGTATTTTTTATCACAAACCTTTATTTCCCCTGTTATCTAACCGAAATAAATAAATGAAGTATCATTTTGCTTCGGTCACATCATATCTGAAGTAAGGAATTTTTCGGAATTTGACCCTTAAAGGGCAAAAGTATCATTATTTTCATTACATGTTTTTTTTGGTGGGTTATGAGTCATTTATCTCCCTTGATTCCTAACCAAAATCGATAAATAAGGTATTATTTAAAAGATTAAGGTCTCCACTCACGCAACATTATAAATTAAGAACGAATTATTTCGGAATTTCACCCTTGAAGGATAAAAATAATAATCGCGAAAGTCACGAGTATGACATAGTGCAAATCCAATCAGCTAAATAGTAGCAGCACATATGACAAAGATATTAATAAACTGGTTCACTGGCGTCGACTATGGTTACTTACCTATTACACAAAACAAACAATTGATAAAAATGAGACTGTTCTTCTTTAATACTATTACAAACTACCAACCTTAATATATGTTGCATAATCGAAACTTTTTGCAAGGGTCCTAAGGTCTTATATAAAATCATCAGCTTTTTTGGTAAATTATTTATTACTTCACTTGGTAAATTGTTTCAATCACTGACACCCCTACCCACAAAAGAAAATTTTCCCACTCCCTTGTGCCTGAAATCGAGTGCCAGCTTGTGGTCATGCTCATCTTTCCCCTTCCATCCGCTATTCCTAATACTGCGACCAATAAGCCTTATCACCAGCAAACGCCTCCTACACTCCCAGCGCTCTCTTCACCCTCCTCCTGTCCTGCAATGACTCCCAATCCAGCTTCCTTATCATATCAGTTACTGACTGAGTCCTGTGATAATTTCCTTTAACAAATCTAGCTGCTTTTCTGGGCACGCCCTTCCACTCTTATATTTGATACCAAAAATGTGGGCCCCAGACTACAACACCATATTCAACCAATGGTATGACCAAACTTTTGTAACACAATACCCTAACTACTTATCACCCCCTCCAATAAATGAAGGATTTTGTAACTTTTTCCTCAATGTGCCCTGCCCAGTTGAGTTTGTTATCAAATGTTATGCCAAGATATTTAAATTTCAAGCTTTCAACAAGCAATTCTGATCCCACCCAATATCATAATTAACCTTTAGTTTTTTTTTTATCTGTGTACCTAATAAGCTGACTTTTCTTGGCATTTATCTTCATTCCATGCTGACCTAGCTATTTATAAACTTTTCAGGTCACCCTGCAGCTGTCTTCTCATTTTTTGATCCTATTATATACCATTATGTCACCTGCAACCAACCTAAATTCTGACCGCTAACCATCAACACAATCATTCATTAGAATAATGAACAGCAATGGCCCCAATACACTACCCTTTGGAACTCCCATATTTACTTCCACCTCCACCACTTTGCATTCTGACTTTTAAGAATTCCTCTACCCAGGAAGTAACTTTTTCATCTAATCCAATATTTTTCAGTTTATTTAAAACCATTTTATCGCTCACTCGATTAAATGGCTTAAAAAGACCTAATGATACACTATAAACTTGCTCTCCCTTGTAGAATTCATCTGAAATATTTGCATATAGTCCACAATCTGAGATTCACATGAATAGTCGTCCCTAAAGCCATATTGTCGCTACTCTGTCATCCTTAGTTAAATCCCTAAAAAGTCATTCTATGTGTTGTATTAGATGACCTAAAGTTGCACTAGGTTTGAATATGCTTGTGACCTGGTAACGTGTGCCTAATTGATTCTGCAAAAGGGAGCCTACACCTTTCCCATGGTTACTACCTAGCAGCAGAACAATTTTCCTGTTTTATTATTTCAAGGGACTATTTGCACAAACCTGTTGCACCTTACCTACTCCTACATCTACTCCTGGCTCATTTCATTCTGACTGGTAACAGGTCAAACCTATTTCTCCCCACAGTTTCTGGAGTGTCTGCCTTCTTCATCATTTTAACGATATTTCCCCTACGACCGGTTATCAGTTCCCAACCAACTATCTCATTCCCCACACTAAACCTAGAATCTCTACTTTCTACCTTCATAGGCAGAGCCTCCACAGGCTGAGCCTCCACAGGCCGAGCCTCAAGGACCCTGACGCTTACACCAACGTTTCGTCCTGCTCTGAAATTTTCCTGTCCTGCTCTGAAAGTTTCCTGTCTCTAAAACAGAACGCACGATACCATTGAAGATGCTCGTTTATTTACATTTTTCCACTGCCCCACATTCCCAGTGAAACCACTTTTTACGCTCACTGCAATCCAAACCATTCACCACACGTCTGCGACAGGTGCCACACTTTCCATTAATGATTTTTCCCGAGACAATACCTACTGGTACCTTTCAAACGAACCTTAATGATGCTGTCGAAAGTTGCAGCCGGTAGAGAAAACGTCACCGGCGAGGATCACTGTTGAAGCGGTTTGCTGGGAGGTCATCGACCATAGTCCCTACAGCCCGGACCTTGCTCCAAGCGACTTTCACCTTTTTCCTCACTTGAAGGAGAACCTAGGAGGCCGACGATTAACTTCAGACGAGGAGGTGAACCACTTCGAGACAACGTGGCTGAACGCGCAAGCACAGGACTTTCACCAGGAGGAAATATTTAAACTCATCCAACGAAGCGAAAATGGCATAAACTGGTATAGAGACTATGTCTAAAAATAACCTAATATAAGCTGGCTGTATTGGTTGTATGAAATAAAATGTTATTGCTTGACCACATGCTTTGTATTCTTAGTTTCTTATCACCCCTCGTACTTACTCCTTGCGGTCGAAATGTTTATCGTTATTGCAGCGTTCGAGAGGCATCGCATTACTTTCCTTATTATCACCGACGCTGTTTTAACTGTGGCGTAATCGGTTTAAGGGAACTCAAGTATTTTATGATAACGAAGTAATGAACATACATGTATTAAAAATTATTGAATTCATTACATTCTTAAGTAATAATAGTAATAATATTAATAATATTTTGAAGTAGGAAATCTAGTCACGGTCACCCAGAAGTATGATATCATTAAGTGTTATTTAAACCTCATAGATTATTGCATGATCATTACATTTCAGACATTTGCAAAAGTGAGATCTGGAGACACACGACTAGTAAGTAGGTCAAAATGGAATAGCTGACGCAACAATCGATACCGCCAGCCGACAGGAAAAAAATGGCCAAAGGGAACAATTAGAAAGGGTGAAACAACAGTGCAATATAAGACTGGGAGTTTTATCGGTGTTATATGCAGAAAACTCTCTCAGGTAACTAGTATAGTGATTCACTTGTCTAGTTACCTGAAATAATTTTATATAAACAGTGCAATATTGTTAATCTACTAGGTAACACTCTGGCAATCTGATTGATTCACTACTAAAATAATTTTAAAGCTTATAAAGGACGCCTTTGACCTCGAACGCTCGGAACCCCACGAAAACATTCTTAGAATAACAAGCGATCATAAACAAAACAGTGCTGTGTGTCATTTCCATGCAAAACGTTGCATTCTACTTCAAGTAACGTTTTAATAGACAGAAACAAAGTAACAAAATATTAATACCGTATGAAGAAAATTATACGTAATTCAATGACGTCAGTGTAACACTACATTTTCAATCAACAGTGCCAAAAACTCTCTGCTTAAAGTTCTTAATATAGCACAAAACACACATATCCAGCAGTACCACACACCTGATAGTGCTTAAATTAGTCCTCAAAGTGCAGATGCGGGAATTCGATGAAGTGGTTAAAACAAAGTGGAAGAGAACAACGTGTACACCTCACTCAAGCCACGTTATCACATTCCAAATTACTTTCGCATTCCCGCAGTCCAATATCAAAAGCCACACTAATCACATTTTCAAATGATGTTGGTATGTCAATGTCGTAACGTTGCTTTCGCCAAGCATATTGCAACTTAGGCTTATAAGAAGGTACAGCAAATTGATTGTAAATCACATAGTGAAATTTCACGATGAAATAACAATCATGTATCTCCATTTGTGATTTGGCATGTTGTAGTCTTACAAAATCAGTAATGCTTCCTCATGGAAATGACACACACCACTGTTTTTTTATGATCGCTTGTTATTCTAAACATGTTTTCGTGCGGTAGAGGTCAAAGGTGTCCTTTGTTAGCAGAAATCACCTCATTTCTTTTTGCAATAACTTTTCTGTGGAGAGAAAATAAGGGAG
>JARYHS010013630.1:38767839-38795836 GCA_031002005.1 Vandiemenella viatica
AAGTGAGCCGCCTCTCTGCACACTACCTAATACACTGCCAATGGTTCACACAAAGACACCAGTTATTCCATTGGGCTGTGAGGCTAATATTTTCATTGGTACGTCCTTTTAATTATCAAAATGTCATGTATTCGTCAATTATACCGCTTTACAATTATTGAAAAAAATTCACTTCGGACAGTTTAAATGTGATTTTCTGATGTTTAAAGTAATAATCTCGGTCACTAGTGTGATAAACTGAATAAATTACTTTAAAAAAATAATTTTAAACAATCGGAGAAAAATTTTATACAAAACTAGCAGATACCCGCGACCTGGTACGCTTGGATTAAGAATTTCTTTGCCAGAATTGGATATAGAAAGTTGTTGGTAACGAAGGATTGGTCCCAAACAACACCGAGTATATGACAGGAAAACCGTCACTATATTATTCTACCATCGAACCTGTCTCTTGAAGAGAATCAATTTCCAACACATTTAAAAACAGAAAAACAAACGAAGGTGAGGGGATCTGGGAGGGGGGGGGGGGGGAGGGAGGTTGTTAACTAAGGGCAGCTTTATTTCAGCTTGGTATTTTCTTCTTTCTTCAGCATGAGCATCCGATTCTTGGGTTCTAATAACTTTAGCTGCTCGTGCTCTGCTAGAGCTAAAACTTAGGCCAGTTTACGCCCTTCCAGAAACATTTAAGCAGACACAAAGTAATAGGACAGAGAAAATCGACATCTATACTAAATAATACGTTTTTTTCCCTACACGAAATTTACTGACAAATTATACACTAACATAATGTGCGAGAAGCACAGCTTGAGCAACCGACGTAACATTACAAACTAACACACACATCCGTCTCTCTGTCACCATTCGATAATTCTCAAAATTTCGTGACTACAATTGTTAATCATACCGCAGAAAAATGCCCTTTGCCCTCCCTACAGATTTTCTTGTAAAATTCCGTCAATATCGGTAGAGGCATTTAGTCGTTAAAACGTAACAAAAGATAGAGACTTTCTTCCGCATTTATTGTATTATTTCTGCATATCACACACACACACTGACTGCAAATCACCCCTGAGGGATCAATATAACATAAAAAAGTGTACACCTACAGCATTTCAAGACTACCTATGATTTGCCTCGCATTGCACCCCTAACTTTGTGATCTCTACAATTTAACATTAAATCCGAATAACCGACGGCCCAGGCGTGACTCTTATGATTAAAAACAATTTTAAAGATCTTAGCCTGCACGGAGATTTGAAACGGAGACACGACCCAAATATCTGCAAGCAAACGCTTTAACCACGTAGCTAGCTGACCGCTACACGGAAAAACTGTACAGAGACCTCCACATCCAACGCGTCTGTCTATCGCCGTTCAGTAATGTTTCGAAATTATAAGACAACATGTATTATTTATACAGATAATTTTTCAGCCAAATGATGACAGTATTTTTCTCCTTGTTTCAAAGGATAAGTGTGCAAAGTTTCATCGAGATCGGATGAAAAAGTGTGGATTTGTATGAAGAACAAACAAACAAACATACAAACATTCATCTTTATATATATAGATAATCAACTCTACTCACAATTACAGAAGTTGGTGTACTGTTTTGACAATCATTCCAGCAACTTTCACAGTTGAAATTAAATGACCTTCTCATGAGCTGCCAATAAACGTATTTACAGCAAAGACTCATTTCGATCTGCTACCATTCTTTCGTTCTTATCATTGTTTCTACTTTCGTTCTCAGTTCTCCAAAACTTCATCCAGTTTTGTCTTCCTATACGGCAACAAGAGCGGTGTCATGAGAAAATCTAAGATTGTTTATTGTTCGTCCTGCGACTTTGATTTCATTGTTCTAACATTCTATACTTTTCAGTTTAATGTAATCCAAATAGATATTAAACAAAACTAGAGATGAAGGTCATACCTAAGTTAGTTGCAAGTTTCAAATTGTCTGAGCATTCTATCACCTACAGCAGAATTATCGCCGTGGTGTGGGTAAAATGATTTTTAATAAGAGATAAAATGTGTTCAGGAACTTCCAAATCTTTTAGTACCTTCCACAGTTCGTACTACCCAAATCAGCCAAATGTTTTACTTTATTTCAGGAAGCACAGCAAAAAGAGTTAGTTGAACTCTCTAGATTTTTCAGTTACCTTGTTCATATTCAGGATCTACTCACGAACACTTCCATTCTTCACAAAGCCAGCTTGCTGTGTTAGTATTTTCGCTTTTCGATAGAGCCAATGGATAGATTCAAAATCTGCACTCCAACCGTTTGATTGTATTTAATCCGGTTGTGGCGTGAGCCTACGCAAAATAAGGGTTTCAAGTCTCCGTGGAAGATGTTTGAAAACAATATATAAGTGTTAAAAATTAATTAACGTGGTTAAATTGTATGAGACAATCAAATGCTCATTTCTGCTGCCAAAACCATAGTTCTTTAGTTGGTTAATAATTATTTTCCTGCTGTGTCATCTAAATCTCCTCGAACTGCGATAATTTATTTGGTTATTACTGTTTCAACACACTTGATCAGAGACCCATAAAATTCTTCATCTGCTACCAAGTTAATGCACAAAGGTGAACTATATAAATCGCAGCAGGCATATTCCGTCGCTAATAGGTTTTTATTCTGTTTCTGCAACATTCCATTCTTTGATCTTTGTACAGATGCAAAAGT
The DNA here is from genome assembly GCA_031002005.1 of Vandiemenella viatica. Lineage (NCBI taxonomy): Eukaryota > Metazoa > Arthropoda > Insecta > Orthoptera > Morabidae > Vandiemenella > Vandiemenella viatica. The sequence continues at coordinate 38,770,526 of JARYHS010013630.1, forward strand.
GCTGAAGATTGCTTGAGTCAAAAATCCAAAAACCATACATTTTACTGGTGTTACATGTACTGGCCTTCAACCCATTTTTAACCGGCTTCAAAAATGGTGGAGGTTCCCAATTCGATTGAAATTTTTATTTTTGTATGTATGTTCAGATATATCTCCGCCAATTTTGAACCGATTTTAATGATTTTTTTATTGGATATGGTAAACTTTCAAAATGGTACCATATAGATTTCACTTTTTTTGAGGCCATTCAATTCTCAATTTTTGCACATTCCTTTAATATGGTCTCGCGTAGCTTTCTCGCAGTCAAATGAATATCGTTACAAGTGCTACAACTGGTACATATGCAATGATGTGTTAGACTTTGCTATTTTGTTAGGGAGTTTATATTATAGTTTGTATTCATACAAATCTGCCACTTGATCCCAGAATTAAAATATCGGAAAAATTAGTCCTCTATTCCGGGACTACGAAATCTCGGAATTCCGGTATCCATGCGCTAGTGGTTTCATACTAATATTTAACAGACTTGGAATTAGGTCTCAGTTTGAATGCAGTTTGTTAAGATCAGATCAAACTTTTCCTTCACGTTCCACCTTCGTCTGTCATCTTCAGTCTGTTGCGAAATGTTAACAAGGGAATAATAAAAAAAAAAGTTTAAAAAACTAAAAGCACGTTTTTGAAGTAATGTGAAGTAAAAGGTTAAAAATAATTTTTAGAAATAAAGATTTTGTTTATCAGCACAAATTTTTTTTTTAATAAGCTTAAAGTAAGAATAAAATCACTGATTAAAAAATTAATGTAAAAAAAGCGTGGGGTGCTCTCTACATACTTTTCACAATGACTATCTCTACAAACAGTCAGCGACAAAAAATATGAGACAACTAATATCTAGCACACCACGTATTTTACACTAAAGCTTATTTTTTAATCATTAACGTTTTGGTTCAAAAATTAATTTATGCTGAATTGTGGGAAGTCCTATCGCTGTTAAACAAATTCTTTATACTTGAAGATTATTTTTAACCTTTTAGTTCACATTACTACAAAAGCATGTTTTTAGTTTTTTAAACAATAATTTTATTCTATTGTTAACGTCAAAGTAATTAGAAGGACTTTGCTGTGAGTTTGTTGTATATTCATCGGTACTTGAAATGTGTGCAAAATTGTGACTTTGTTACTGTCAAAGTAATGAGAATATCAGGACACAGCTATGAAATTATTGTATTGTCATCGGTTCTCAATTCATGAGCGAAATTTTAAAAAATTCGGACTTATGGAATTGGCTTAAACTTCAATTAACAAATTCCATCACATTCAACAATTTTTGTCGAAGTAATGAGAATAGAAGAACATTGCTATGATATTATTGAATTGTCACCGGTTCTTAAAACGTGCGTGAAATCTCTAACAGCTCGTACATCTGGAAGTGGGTGAAAATTGAAAAATTCCGTTACATTCATACATACATACAGGTCAAACTAATGAAAAGCGTGTAAAAAGACTAGTTGTTGTATAGATAGTGCAACCTCGTCATTTCTCTGAGAGTTTTCGCTTTGCGTGGACTACTTAATAATTTATCGTGTATTCTTATATACGTCCTTACATATAACTCAATATTCCACGGTAGTCACTCTATGGGAGTATACAGTGTTCGAAATCGCTTGACACTTAATGTTCGTTATGCATTATACTAGTTCCAAGCTACACATTAATAGTCGTTCCTCGTCTTTTAAGACATAAAGTAACATGCGTACCTGATCTACACCAGACGACCTACCGTGTCGCCTGGAAACATCATCATCCCTTAGGTTTCGCTGTGTTAGTTTCTGTGTAGAATTAATTTCAGGCGGGAGTATCTGAGGGACTTAGCCACGGATTATCTCGCATCTCCCTCACAGTCTCCCCTTTCTTTTAATGTACAGCGAATGGCGATCCCTCTTTATCCTTACTACATTTCACAAGCAAGGAGAGAGAGGTTCATATACAGCGCTGCACAATTCTCTGACGTTGCATTCATTTTGTTGCTGTAACACTTATTCAGATATAAAGAACCTTAGGTCATTTTAAAGATACTGAACTACAATCCACCGGATTCGTCTCCTACAACCGAGTTAGTGCTGAGATTGGGGTAAGATTGTCTGGCAGACAAACGACGTAGATACCGACCGAATTTATTAACAAATATGCGAACCACACATTTACGACTGAAGTGGAATAATTCGTCCACTCACATATTGCGGTCCCAGTGACAGAAGAAATAAAATCAGAGAAATAAGATGCCACATATATGTATATTGCAAATGTCGAAGTATTGATGTAGGTACTATTGTATGTACTATTACCATTAACAGTGCTATATAATGAGTTTAAACATTTTGTTTTTTAATTTTGCCGAGACTTTCGTATTTTAGGATATATAAATAAGGACTCATGAAGAAAACCACATTTGTATTACTTATTTAATATGTTTCTTCGTGATTTTGAATTTATGCTGTCATGTTCCACGAAAATACGGGAAAAAAGGAGCAATACGATTTTTTGTGTTAAGTAACTTAGCGGCTCTATGCTCTTTGAAACACAATTTTACTTATGATTACTGTAGAACAGTAAAAATAAAACCAGTATGAGTTTCTTGAAAGGTTGGAAACTGTAACCTCTCCTAATTAAATTCTCATTAAACAAATCCAATCAAATACGAGCAAACTCCACTAATTAACTTGCTCGTAACTCTGCAGGTCTTATGATGACGTGGCCCTAAATATGTCGTCTTTTGACCCAAGTAAACAGAGTAGAGGTCACTTCTTTAAATATTATAATATTCAATCGTCATAAAATAGCTCATCAACGGACCGCTAATTCTACAGAAGTTACAACTCGAAGTTGTTAGCATATATTCTCAACTGTTTTTAATAAATAATCTAACCAAAGCGCGCAGACATTCGATAAAACAAAACACAATTAAAATACATCGCTTCTCGAACAACTAACACAGTCATATAATGCTACTGCGACACTCGCAGTCCAAAACCTACAGCATTTTACACACACCTTCCTTCGTTTCTTGCTTTTTCTAAGAATTTCTCTCACCAGACCAAAGATTTTCTATCTCATTCTTTTCAATGATGTACTTACACTACCCACTGACAATGTGTTTGGTAATCTGTGGATTTCTCGAGCTTCGAAATTACATCATATACATTATTTCAATCAACATTTAAATCATAATTAACTACACTTAATAAAATAATATTTAAAAATTAATTAATTTCGTAATTGGGGTGGTAGCATATGTTACAAAACCTTTCTTTTAAGGCTTATTACGAAATAATTAAATCAATAAAATATTTTCCCGTAATCAAGATTGCTTGACTGAAGTGTTTCAGCAATATTTAAAACTGTACATAAAGTGAATTTTAATAACTGATTCATACGTGTTTACAAAGCATTCAGTTTTAATATCGGTTTCATAATGAGGGTCTCTAGTAACTTCAGTGCTTTAATTGGTTTTACGGTCTATTTTATCTTGAAGCCTAAATAGTACCGGCCGTACTGACTGAGACTTTTAGGCGTACAATAATCTGTTTCCTGGGTGGTTCTGCTTTTAAAACTTGTTGGGTGAATTGTATTGCGTCAGCCGGCAAAAACAACTCGATATTGCTCCATCAACTTAAATGATATTAATATTGTGACCCGCACATGACATATCTCAGAGGTTTACAAAGGTTTTAAAAACTGGTTCATAACAACTAATGAATTATTTCACAAACCAATGATTTGATATCTATACAAAATCGGACAGATTTTAAGTTCGGCAGGCTCATTTTAGAAGTCTTTAGCTAATCAGGATAATTGCTCAGAGGTATTTTAAGGACCTTTTGATATGTGCAAAGTGTCACACTGTTCTGTGGAACATTACCAAGTCCTCGCACAGCCGACGACACTGCCTGTGACGGGAATCGCTCTTGGGACCCCACATATCACAGCGGTGGTCTGGAAAGTCCGTCCGCTCACATCTACACTCAAACCACAAGTGTTTGCCTACACTGCCCGCTTCGGGACAGCGTTCTCCCACCTCTTGCTATCGTGTCCAGCCCTCGGGCAGACACCAAGTTTCTTCTTGATCTGCAGGTTCGTGAAACAGAAAACACTCCTCTCGACGGGCTGCAGCGGTTCGCATATGAGTGTATCGATGTTAGCTAACTCCTTGCTCGCGTATGCGAGCACTGTTTGCTCCAGCGAAGAATATAGTGAGCTGTTTCTTCTTCTTTGGGGACATCCTTGGCCCTCCCTTTCCGAACATACTAGGGATTTACCGCCATACGGCCCACTCCTGCGGGAGTGGAACCCCGTGGCGCAAGGTTTTAGGGTTGTCTCTGGTCCTGGCCAACCTTGTGGTGATAACAAGGGGCCAGAGCAACACTCCCTGTAGGTTCCCCAATTAATCACAATGATATCTGGTACTGGTAGCCTTTTTGGCGCTTCCGCGCCGGAAATGCTCGAATCTCCGAGATCCCCTTCCCCACAGGTCTTAGGCTCCGGAGTAGAAGATTCCACAACTACGGCATTCAACAATGAAGAAGACAACACAGACTCCAAACATGAAGAGGTCTCAACTCGCAAACGCATTCCAGTCAACACCATGGGCAGAACCCATGTGAGGAAAATCGGGAAAGCCCTAGCAAAGAGAACGACACGTCAAGTGAAGACCATGCGCCTTGCGAAAGTGACACACAAGGGAAAGAAATGTACTACAGTTTTCCCAACTGTTCCTGCTCATGCAAGTACTACCTCACAAAGTGAAAGTCAAAATAATGCCAGAAACAGTGAACAGACTGCCTCAGATGGTGAGGAGCACCACTCCAACGCGGAGTCACAAAACCTACAGCTGCTCAACCAATCAGATGAGGAGGGCTTTCAACATCCGAGACGTACTGCCAAATCACCACCACAAACTCAAACACCACCAGTGGTGGAGCTAAGCAATAAATTCCTACCGCTTCAGCAAGAACCAACCAACCAGGTGAAGAGAAATGCACACATACCTCCTATTGTCGTGCAGTTTGAACAAAACTACAAGACTTTACACGACAGAGTTGACGCTGTCGCCAAGAGTTCATTTGCCGCCAAGACCGCTGGCGGAGACAAGATAAAGTTTTCCTTCTCCACTGTGGAGGATTTTACTGCTGTCACGGGTATGTTGCACGAGACTAATACCCCATACTACACTTTTCCTACAGGGGCAGCTCCTCTTATGAAAGTAGTTTTCAGTGGTATCCCAAGAACTCTACCAACAAGTGAATTAAAAAATGAGCTTACTGAGATGGGGTTCATCATCCAGTCTGTGGCACAACTTCGAAGACCAGGCACCAACGTCAACATGCAACTGTTCCTGGTAACCCTAACCGACTGCCAGGAAAACAGGGCCATCTTTGGCGTAGAAACGATTTGCCACCTTAAGGTCCAGGTGTTAAAGCTTCGGGCATCAACTGGTCCTCCTCAGTGCTACAACTGCCAACTGTTTGGACATGTAGCCAAAACTGCAGAATGCGGCCAGTCTGTGTAAAATGTGCCGGACAGCACGAGTCTACCCAATGCACATCTCAGAAAGGCAGGGACGAGGCCAAATGTTCAAACTTCGGGGGAGGGCACGTAGCCAGCCATAAGGGCTGCCCCGCATTCAAAAGGGCTCGTGACAGGCAAAGAGGAACAACAAACGAGCAAGAAAGGCCACCAGACAAGAAACAACCACCAGCAGCAGTGCCACCACAAAATGGCACTACTGCCACTGAGAAAAAATGGCACCACTGTCACAGAAAAAGAACAGACCCTCACAAACCATGCGAAGAAGAAATCCAAGCCACGCAAAAGACCCAAAAATAAGCCTGGGCCACTGCGCGAACCAAGGGGAGTGGAGGAGAGGCCCCTTGAGTATCAATCTGCCCTACCAGGTTGTTCCCCAGAAATGGGCTCGCCCGGGAGTGCCTCGCCAGAGCCGAGAACGGATTCATATGCAAACCTACAAGGCACCTTCCAACAGAGACAGAATCGAGGCGTAACCAGCGAAGCACAGGAGAGTAACTACAGGCTAACCAGGATGCTAGAGTCTGCACTAAAAATGGTCTCCAACCTTACAAAGCAGCTGGAGAATATGACCAGCGTCGTGACGAAAGCTCTGGCTTCCCCAAAGTGCTCCCACTGCAACCACCATGGCTAGACCCTTGATATACTGATTATCTTTCTGCGCCTGGAATGCCAACAGGATTTATAGTCAGATACCAGAATTTTGACAGTTTTTACGAGACCAGGATGTGGATGTATGCCTTGTCTCTGAGACCTTTCTCAAGCCCGGTCTGCGAGCTTCTGTGCCCAACTACAACTGCTATCGCTGGGACAGGCCTACCGCCGGCGTAGGAGTAGCCCTATACATCAAACGAAACATCCCTCATCACGAGATCGTCATACCCACACTTCAACAGATGGAAGCCGTCGGTGTCGAAGTGACGACCTCCAACGGAAAACTAACGATCATCTCCTGCTACCGTCCTCCGCGGCGTCAGCTCGACGAGGATTACTTCACGGCCCTAGCTTCCAACGGCGGTAAGCTCCTGATCGGAGGTGATATAAACGCCAAACACACCGACTGGAATAGCAGATACTCCAATGCTGCGGGAGTAGCTCTGAGAAGACTGACTAACAGACTTAATATGGGGGTGTGGGCACCAGATGTACCCACTCATTATCCAAGCAACGGCCAACGGCCAGATGTTTTAGACGTCTTCATTAGTAAGGATATTCAGGGCTATGTCACCACCGCAGCCTTAAACCGGCTATCCTCCGATCACTGCCCGGTTACAGCGGAAATTGAGATCGGACCATGGCAGACCCTGAAGCAATCTACTCTGGATTACAAAAATACAAATTGGAGGCTTTTCCAAGAGATCCTCCAAAACAAACTTACGAACCAACCTGAAATTACGAACATCGACAATGCCCTCGAACTCTTCGAGACAGCAGTCAATGAGGCCACTGCTGCTTCAACACCCGTCAGGTCACCTCGGTCAGCTCCTACTCCACAGCTTCCCCCTCAACTGATGGCTGAAATACGATACAAAAACAGGGTTGCAAAATAATGGAAGCTGACGAGAAACCAAGCAACGAGAAGGCTGCTCAATCGCCTGCAGAGGGAAATAAAAACTTTCCTGCTGCAGCACCGAAATAGAGAGTGGGATGCAAGAGTATCCATGTTCAGCTCAGAGGACTGATCGCTCTGGCTTCAAACACGAAGGCTTACCAGACGAAGACAGCGCCTCCCTCCTCTCAATGGCAACCATCGCTTAGCTGTCACTCCTGAAGACAAGGCGAATGCCCTCACCGATGTCTTTGAAACAAATTTCCGGCCGTCGCAAACAAACGCAGACCCCATACACCTCGCCGAAGTCAATCGTCGGCTGAGGGTTTACCTGGAAGCAGAAGATGAGTTTCAAGTGGATGACATTACCCCTGAAGAGGTTACCAGCAGCCTGGAAAATATCCACCCTCGCAAAGCTCCTGGTCGTGACGAGATCTGTAACAGTTCTTTGAGGCACCTGCCTCCGGAGGCCTCAGTGTACCTCGCAGAAATCTTCAACACCATTCTGCGCCGACAACAGTTCCCTAACCGATGGAAACATGCAGGGGTTGTGGGTATACACAAGAGTGGGAAGGACGCACACCAACCACAAAACTACAGACCTATTACCCTTCTACCAGCCATCAGCAAGGTATTCGAAAGGCTACTGCTAAAACGACTGTCCACTCATATTGAGGACACTAATGCTTTACCAAATCACCAGCTTGGATTTCGTCGCGGCCACTCAACTACTCAGCAGCTGATGAGGGTAACAGAAGCTGTCACAAAAGCATTCAACCACAAACAATACTGTGCCATGGTGATGCTCGACATCTCACGAGCATTTGATTCCGTATGGCACTCGGCCTCCTACTCAAGCTATATGAGCAGGGTATCCCGGGACCATACGTGAAATTAATAAGATCATATCTGACTGATGGCACATTCAGTGTTCGAGTCGACAGAGCCTTCTCTAGTGTAAGAAAAGTGAAAGCAGGAGTTTCCCAAGGCTCAGTTCTGGGTCCGACTTATTCTTATTATATACTGCTGATGTTCCCACATCCAATTGAGTTTTGGTCGCAACATACGCCGACGATACAGTTTACCTCGCAGCCAGCCGCAGCAAAATTTTAGCCACTCGTCGCCTTCAGGTAGTCCTCCAGGTAACGGAGGCCTGGGCTCGGAGATGGAGGATTGACATTAACCCAGCCAAGACTCAGGCAATAATGATCAGTAAAAGACTTGGGCCCCGTCGACCACGTCAACCGGACCCCGTTCTTCACCTTCACGGTAAAGACATACCCTGGTCAGCTACTGCCCGCTACCTGGGAGTACTACTAGACAGGAGACTAACCTGGCAAGCTCATATAAATAACATCCACAGGAAAGCAAACGCGAGGCTTCACAGTCTCTACTCGCTTCTTAACAAAGACAATAAATTAGCCCCAAGCACTGGCATTAAGATCTACACGACCCTAGTAAGACCGATTATAGAGTACGCCTGTCCAGTGTGGGCATACGCTGCTGACAGCTATATACTCCGACTACAAACTATACAAAACAGGGCACTGAAAAGAGCCCTGCATCTTCCAGCCAGATTTCCTACCTATGCACTGCATGAAGCCAATGGAGTTCCATATCTCCATGACAGGTTTAAACAACTAGCTGAAGTTTTCTACAAGAGTTCAAATAGAGGCAAAAACCCCGAAGTATACAACATCGGTCGCTATGACACAACCATTGACCGTCATAAGAGGCCTTTAAATCTAATCAACTAATATACACCACCGAGAAGCCACACCAACAGAGAAGTTTTGCATCAACCAAATACTTCTGGAGGCAATGTCTTCGGACAATATCCTCCACCCCCACCTGCCTACTAAGATATAGGCAGAGACGGTGCTGTGCTGCTGAAACAGAAAAAACAGCATCGGAGTACTGTCTCATTCTCTTTTGCAAGTGTCGGCTGTATCCCTAACGGTATTGAAAGTGCTGAGTCCTTGGAAAGCTTCTTGCTTCCCTTAACTTTTCGCAACACTTCCCAATGTTTTATTCGTGGCCACTCCAGAGCCACTCGGTGTCCCTTACACCACAGAAACAGCTCCCGCTTCCCTCATCGACAAAGAACGTGATTATTGTAATAAGGCAGTGGCCGAGCGGCTATAGGGGTAAGCCACCGACCATCCACAGACGGTAGTGGCACCAGACGCAACCACTCCGTGTGAACTAGAGATGGGTCGTTCGCGAGTGAACCAGTTATTTAGAACAGTTCTATTAAAAGAGCGAGTGAGCTGGCGCTCACTAATTGGTAGTTCTTCTTGGAAGCCGTAATGACGGTTGTGTGTCGGTCTCGATTGAACTTAACTTCAATCGAGTGTGCGCCAACAATAAGTCGGTTTCGGCGTTGCCACTCTCGCCTGCGGCCCGACCCATGTTTGTTCTCTGTTACACGCCGTTATTTTTTTTCCTCTCCGCTCTAAAAGAACAAGAAATTCCGAAGATCGAGAAGACAGAAGAACCTGTTCGTTCGCGACGTTCTCCGATCGCAGCTCTCAGCGCGGAAAAAGCTAGTTCCTTCGCGACGTTCTCCGATCCCAGCGCTCAGCGCGGAAAGAGCTAGTTCGTTCGCGACGTTCTCCGATTCCAGCGCTCATCACAGCGGGGAGCAGTGCCACTGGGCAGCTAGTTCTTTCGAACCTGACGTCCTACTCCGCTTCTCATTCTAATTCTCTTTGTGTATTCCGACTAAAAGCATGCCTTGTAAAAGATTATTTTCAAAAGCTGGACAAATTCACACTGAAAAATGAAGTAGGCTGCTGAATGGCAAAATAAGTAAAATTTTATTTGTGAACAGTAACCGCCATTTCATTTACAGAAAAAAGTTCTTTAAAATTGATAGTACTTTGTGTCTGTAAATAAATTAATGTATAACTAACTATCCTCAAACTATCTCTCAAATATTCCCAGCATTGCGAACAATATTTCATCGACACTTTGAAAGGGCTTTTCTGCGTGAAAGTGATCCGATAGTATTTAAGAAACAAAAATGTTTCAGGATAAATATAAAAATAAATGAAAATAACCGATGTGAGATTAACCTAAGAAATTAGTCTAAATGTAAATAAAACGAACAGATACTACACTAAAAATGGATATAACTGCTATTTTTGTTTAAACTGAGCTATTGAACTGGTGAACCGTTGAAAAGAACTAGTTATTTTCATGGAGTGATCAAATAGCACCGCTCTTTCTGGTGAGTTACTTTGCCCACTTCTAGCGTGAACGCTCTCATTCTGTTCTGTGTTCAGACGGTGCGGTGTCTAGAGATTCAGTGGCCGGATATCGAGTGTCCCGTGTGAAACGGACTTTAGGATGTTTAAACGCGCGGTTCTGAAGAATACCGCGAATATGGTACGTTTGTGTGTGGCAGTGATTACTCAAGAGTAAAACTACATGACTGCTTACTGAATATAGGCGGTACTCCAAAACGTTTGTGGAATAACTGTAATGAGATGAGAACTGTGCTTTCAACAAGTGTAATACGGCGGATATATGTTCGACTGAACATAATCCTAATTACGAACTTTGGAATTTTCGGAATACGGCCAAATTAAGTTATTAATCACTCGTGATTCATCCTTGGCAAGTTATAGCAGTTTTCATATTATTAAAAGAGTGTAATGTGTTCATATCTACACGTTGTAGTTACTTTGCGTGTGAGCCGTTCCCGTATTCGGCCGAGCAGGTCGGGGTAACTTGTAGAACTGTAACGACGACTTGTTTAATTATGTTTTATGGCCCGTGAACAGCGACTAAAGGACTGCAATTGAATTTAATGTTAATATCACGCAAAAAAAAAAACAAGAAAAAACACCGCCAGTTAGCTCAATATGTTAATTTAAACAATTCACATATTTAAATCTCTACAAACTGTTTCCGTCCGTGCACTTGCGGCTCATTACAGGCGGTTTCCTGAACTCATCTAGCCGATTGCTGGGATGGTCCTGTATCTTCGCCTCATAAACTATACGTTTCACCGACAAAAATACACTTATCATACGGAGCACAAGTTACATGTTTCACAGGCAGATGACACGCCAAATGTTATGCTCCAGATCAAACAATTCTCTTCATTTAGACTAAGCTACCTGTGCAAACAGGTAGCTGTTCTCCACGTTATGAATAGTGGTTGTAACCAGAGAAAAAGGGGTAGGTTAATTTATTTGAGTTTTACTTAAGCTGAAAATGTAAAGAAAGAGATCTAGCAAGTAGGATGTGATTGAAAATCGTTATCTGATGTCTGTAACATGGATAAACTTTGAACGAGAAAGTTAAGGAACTGTCGTATTTTTATTACAAATGAAACAATGAAAACATGCAATGAATACAGTATAACCCTGTGACGGATGTACTGAGTATGTTCATGACTGAATGTGGACTGTAGACAGTGTTGTATTCAATGACTTACTGATATGATAACAAAATTTTAATACCTTAAATATTTTTACTTTGGAGTAAGCGTGAAAGCTAATCTTTTATTACCGAAATAGTTTAAAACCCGTCAAAAATAACTGGAATTTTTATTTTTCTTGAGAAGTTTCTATTGAAAGCATTATTTCAATAAAATTCTGTGTTTTCCGTCTTCTGGGGGAAAAAATGTAGGTTATTTTATGAACTAGTTCTAAGCAATGTTACACACAATATCGCATCAATTATCTCCTTGTGTGGATTTCTGAATCTAATCGTTGAAGTAAATAAAAAAAAGTGACTCGTAAATTTAAATTTAAATTTATGGTTGATTTGCAATCATTATTTAAAGGTGAAGCTTATTAAACCAGTACATTAACATAAGTAGATAATCTTCATTCTTAGCTTGCAACAACTGCAACATCTCTGGTCAGAGAGTGAAAAAGTCTTCGGCTATTTTCGGCCATTTTCGGCTCACCACAGATGGACACGCAGCATCATGACTGTACTTACATTTTATTATTATTGATGTTTTGTTGGTATCAGTTATACTCACAAACGATAGACTGGGACATTAGAGGTACATACAATGTGTAACTGATATGCGAGCGTCGAATCAAGATGCTACAGCTAAGGTATAGTTTAAAAGCATGATTTGTAGAAATGCTGCAAACAAGAACATAAAAATCGTGGCAACAGGTGTGTCGGATGAGCTGGCGTGGGATGAGCAGACACCTGTTGCTGGCGAGCGAGTCGAGGCCGGGGTTAGCTGCGGCGGCGATAAAAACCGGACACGGAAGTGAGGGCGAGGGAGGCTTAACTGGCCGCCGCAGATTACAGCCGCATTAAAAAGGCCGTCCACGTCGACAGCCGCGGCGAAAGGAAAGGCCGCACGGGCCTCTGCTCCAATAGCATGCTCACTGCTTCCAACTGGAAACGTAAAACGGCATGGGAGTTACACTGCTATCAGGCAGTGTAATAATTAGATTTGTTTACAACCGTTAATGATCAGCGATAAACAAATTACCAAAGGAAAATGGACTATTTAAATTGTAGTTGATGGTAGTCACCGGTAGACTAGAATAATTCTTTTTTTTATTTAATTATAAGCTATCGTTAAGGTACCATGACTCTATAGAATTAGAGTAGGAAAAGCTTGAGAATTTACGACGTTGAAACTTTCTGGTTAAAAAAAAACAATAAACGAAATAAATGTGTGATACTAAACTGAAAAACGTAAAGAAACAGTTGGAAAAACGTATCAGAAGTATTTACAAAGTAGAGATTTAGAAGACTTAACAATCCCAAAACTCAGAACATAAGGAAAAAACTTTCCGAGGATTCTGGACTAAATTCATTAATAGGCATGTGGTTTAAAAGCGGTAATTTGCAAAATTCAGTAGATGGGAATAAAACCTAAGTAATGTAATATCAAAGGAGCCATAGTACTTAGAACCATAAAATAATGTTGAAATGAATTATATTTTCGCTGTCCTCATTCTCTCGACTGGTTTTATGCAATCTGAATTCCCCACATTTCTAATTTAATCCTTTCATCGGAACATACCCATTAACATCAATACGCTAAATTATGTTACATAAATTTACACCATCAACCAATTTTTTTTCCGTTAACAATTTAAGTGATGTCATATAATGTGACCCACCTTTTGTGTTCTTCTTTCTGTCAACTTTTTTCGCTAACGTCTTTCACTATCGACCATTCAAAAAAAAAAGTTCATTCTGTATTTCATGGATACATTTGATATTCAATAACGTTATTTAGTATCATAGTTAAAATAGGTCAAATTTCATCTTTCCTGATATTTCTACAGTTTAATAGTTTAGAGAGTTCTGTCTGAGCCCTAGGTCGCTGCTAGTTACTGAAAGATTGCTCCTCATAAAAAGGTTATTTTTTATACTACTTAAATGATTTTGGGACCGTTTTCACTCATGAAAATATTGCTTTTTAAATAAAGGAACCAGTCAGATAAACGGTAACGATCAGGACTGGTATTCGGGAGGATGCAGGTTCAAATCACAGTCCAGTCCCCCACATTTTGGATTTCAATCGTTTCTTGAAATCACACCACTCCAGATGAATGGTGATGGTTCCTTATAAAGGTCATGGCCAAACACCTTCCACTTCCTTGCCTCTAATGACCTCGAAATCGACGATCCAAAGAACAATGTCAAATCATCTTAAACAAATTACTTCTACTACTACAACTGATAGCACAGTTACATTTGCACTAGTCTATTTGTTGTAATTTATACTTAAATTAATTAATTTCGTCTTCGTTCGATTTCTGTTTATTTTTTCATTAAGTCTTTTGTTCATAATTTTTCACAAATTTCTCAATATCTTTAATACTTTTAGCCAACACACCAGCAAACTGCAGCGCATTAATTGTTTTTCTTGAACCTTTCTGGCATATTTAAATTTTTTGCTCAGTGATTTGACTCCTCCTCTGCGTATTATTGTGGTAGACTACAACCTGGCCCCATACAATTTTTAACCAATACTTGCGTCTCCTGCTTTTTTATTCTCAAGGTAGCCGCTAAGTTATTATTTGAATTAAAAATTATTCTCCTGTTACATATTTTGGAATCGATTGCTCTACAAATAGGGCCCTTTTTTCTTGTCTGTCATTATCAGAAGATATGAAAGTATTTCTTTTTTTAAAAAAATATTTCCTTCCATTATGAATGCTAACGTAAGATTTAGTTCTCTTGTATTCTGATTTTTCTGAACCCAAACTGTTCTTAATATAATATGTTTTACCTTGTCTTTTTCATTCATTTGCACATTGCCCCGTAAAGAAAGTGAAGCACCCAGAAAGAGAGGAAGAAAGGAAATGGAACTTCTTGGCAACAAAGGGTATGTGAGGTTATTTTAGTGATTATGAAACCGAATCAAGGAACTTATCAGTAAGAGCCTCTTATCAGTATGACATTGCACCCCTCTGGCCCGGATGCGTGCGCTGATTGGGTTGGAAATTGTGACATAAAACCAGTTATCTTCTCCTGACATCTGTTGTAACTAATCCTTGATATTCTGGATACTGATACTGAGCCAGAGTTGACGCCCAAGATGGTCCCACACTTGTTTTGTTGGGGACACATATGGATATCTTAATAAATTTCTCTCGGGCTTCCAGCCGTGTTAAGATATTACATTTGTGGGACGTTTCGAAGGCATCCTTCTCTGCCTTCATTCTCAACCAAATGTCAATGATTAACTGTTTGTTTATTCAGCCACTGCCACGGAAACGGTGGAAGACAAATGCCAACACAACTCCATTACGTCATCCACACTTCTGCTCGTTACTGACGCGAAACAGTTTCAGAATTTTAATAGCCGGGTTCCAGGCCGCACTTAGTTGATAACCAGTGTCCCTGTTGACTAATAAATCAGTTGATCTTATTTCTACAGCTTCTGTAATAACGCTGGCCCACAAATCTTTGACCCGGGCTAAAACTGTTTTTTTTAATTCAAATGTGTGACCCTCTTGCACACTATCTTCAGCCACCGCAGATTTCTCTTCTTGCCCAAAACGACCATTTCTGGCGTGCTCAACATATCGCTGCGTCTGTCCAATGTAACCGCGGCCACATGCACATGGTATATAATATACACCAGGGGTTCGTAAACCTAGGTCATCTTTAACACTGCCGACCAAGTTTCTAATTTTAGTGGGTGGTCTATAAATTGTCTTGACTCCGTGTTATGCAGCGATGTGTTGAGCACGCCAGAAATGGTCGTCTTGGGCAAGAAGCGAAATCTGCGGTGGCTGAAGATAGTGTGCAAGAGGGTCACACATTTGAAATTGAAAAAAAAAAAAAAAAAAAAAAAAAAAAAAAAAAAAAAAAAAATTTAGCCCGGGTCAAAGATTTTTGGGCCAGCGTTATTTTAGGAGCAGTAGAAATAAGATCAACTGATTTATTAGTCAACAGGGACACTGGTTATCAACTCAGTGTGGCCTGGAACCCGGCTATTAAAATTCTGAGACAGTTTCGCGTCGGTAATGAGCAGAAGAGTGGATGACGTAATGGAGTTATGTTGGCTTATAGCTTCCACCGTTTCCGTGGCAGCGGCTGAATAAACAAACAGTTAATCATTGACATTTGGTTGAGAATGAAGGCAGAGAAGGACGCCTTCGAAACGTCCCACAAATGTAACATCTTAAGACGGCTGGAAGCCCGAGAGAAATCTTTATATATAAAGATGAATGTATGTTTGTTTGTTGGTTTGTTTGTTTGTTTGTTCTTCATACAAATCCACAGTTTTCATCCGATCTCGATGAAACTTTGCACACTTATCCTTTGAAACAAGGAGAAAAATACTGTCTACATTTGGTTGAAAAATTATCTGTATAAATAACACATGTTGTCTCATAACTTCGAAATACGGCGATAGACAGACACGTTCGATATGGTCGCCTCCGTACCGTGTTTCCGTATAGTGGACTGGCAGCCTTAATGGTAAAGTTCGCATCGAGCCGCCGTCGCGTGCGGTTGCTCGATACTTTCCTCAAGCGAGGTTCAGTGAGTGTATCAGTGAAAACTTAGCTTGTGGTTTACGATAGTGAAAATGGAATCGACGATACGAAAGAATACACTGAAATTCGCGTTCGACGCAAAGGAGACAAGACCACGTGCATATGACTTCCATGAATGGCTGTATGAAAAATTCAACTTGACAGACGCAGATGTATACGGAATCCAAATGGACTTCTTGACTTATGCAGTATACGTTAAAATGACAAATGACAACTTGTGCAATACTATCGTAGAGAAAACTGGAGGGAAAGCCGACTACCAGAACCCAGAAGGAACCGTAAGTACCGTATATATAAGCCACGCAGGGCTGGGGCTACGATCAGTAAGAGTTTTTAATGTACCATTTGAAATTAGTAATGCTAGTGTAACGGCAGCAATCCGAAACTATGGTGAAATAATAACGGCGACGGACGAAAAATGGAGCCCAAAGTTCAGATTCCAAGCAAACAACGGCATACGGTGTGTGAAAATTGATTTAAAAAAACATATACCTTCCTATATAATGATACAGGGTTTCAAAGCATTAATAATATATGAGGGACAACCGCGCACATGCTCTGTTTGCAATGAACCAGGACATCTAAGATCTGAGTGTACAAAACGCCGACCATTACAACTTCCAAGAGCAAAATTGTCAACATCAGAAACTATAACAGCAAATGCTACAATCGCGGAAGCGAGTAAGGAAAGTAACAACACAGCGTCTTATGCAGAAGCCACGGCACAAGTCAACAGTGTAAACATAGGCCACACTGTAACATCAGCATGTGAGCCGCACACAGAAACGTTGGAAAACACGGAAAACATGGAGATCGATGTAGAGGACAACTCGGAACAGCACGGCGGGAAACAGGAAACACAAGCCGAAAAATCTGGACAAGAAGAAGAGGAAAATGAAGAACAAGAACCGGAACAGAAATTACATGAAAAAGAAATAGAAGAAGAGAGTATCCCAGAACATGTCATACACATAGAAACATTTACAAATAAAACAACTCACCAGGCAGAAGAAGATTCAGAAACAAAACAACGGATTGAAATGCACAGGTCAATGATCAATAACAAAGCTGAGAAAGAAATAAGCGAGAAGAGAATAACAAGACAATCTAGCAGAAGTGCAAATAAGGTTGGTGCCAATACCGCAAGTCAATACATAGCAAAAAAAACGCCGAGCTCTCAGTGAACGACTCGAAAATAACGGCAAACCAGTAAAAAGAATAGCAGAGAAAGTAGAAAGAACAACAAATAACGCCAAATCAAGACAAGAAGAAGAAACAACCAAAGCGAGAAATGAAGGACAAGACTCACCAAAATACGTAAACGATCAGAAGATAAGAGAAGAAGATAACCCAAAACTCCTCAGTAAAGACAGCTGATACGAGGAAGTAATGGAGGGATCTGATGAGACGTAAAATAACCAATGACAAGCAATCAAAGTTACAGCATCGCAACTATAAATATGAACAGAGTAATTACGCCATTCAAAATAAAATGCCTAGCGGATTATATTAAACAAAACAGTATTGACATCGCAATGTTACAAGAAGTGACTTTTACCGAACTAAACATCCCTGGATACGATTGAATAATCAACTACTCCAAAGAAACCAACACGGGAACGGCCCTCGTGATTAGAGAGGGAATTGAGACGGTTAGTACAGAAAAATTAACAAACGTCAGGGCCATTGCAACTACAATAAATAACACGCGAATAATCAATGTTTACGCCCCCTCTGGCAATAATAATCGAGCCCAAAGAGCATACTTCTACAAAACAGAGCTACCCTATCTCCTGCGAAATACCACAGGCGCAATAATAATGGGAGGTGACTTTAATTGTGTACTAAGCCAAAAAGATCAAACCCCAAATTTCAATGGGTGCAGGGAGCTGACTAACCTCATTCGAGGGATGGACTTTCACGACGCATGGGAATGCATTCACGGAAATGCCAAAGCCTACACATATGTCTCAAACAACTCGGCAAGCCGACTCGACAGGATCTATGTAACGGAGACTCTCCGAACCAAAACAACCAGTGCAAACATTTTTCCTCTAAGCTTTTCAGATCACAACAGTATGCAATGCACTGTCAACATGCAGAGGCAGCTAGTTAGCAGAGGCAAAGGATTCTGGAAATGTAACATCTCTATGCTTGAAGACCCGGCGCTAGACGAAGAAATCAAAAGTGTCTGGGACGAATGTCTAAAAAACTGTAAAAAATATAAAAGCACACTATCTTGGTGGGTTGAACATGTGAAACCGAAACTAAAACGAACCTTAATCTCCTGGGGGACACAAAAGAACTATTGGATGAAGGGCACAATTGAGTATTATTACAGATGCATCAAGGAATTATACCAAGAGCCCACCATAACTGTCGATACTAATATAAAAATAAAAAAATACAAAGCCAAGATCCTATCATTACAAAATATGCAAGCAAACAAACTCCTGACAACTTCAAAACCAGCTGACGTCGCAACCAAAGAAATGGCAGCCTTGTACCACCTTATAAGGAGCACAAAAAGGAGTAAAAAAACTTTAATAACCAATATAATTAAAGACAATGGTGAAAACATCAAGGACGGAAGAGATATAATTAAAGAAATTACCACGCACTATAAAAATATTTTTAAGTCAACTCCAACTAGTACGGCGGCAATCGCCGATTTAATATCCAACTCAAGCAACACAGCAAGTGTGGAAGAATCGGCAACTCTAACAAGAATTTTTGACCAGGATGAAATTCATACATCGATAAACAAAGCAGCAAGAGGGAAATCCCCAGGACCGGATGGGTTACCCATAGAATTTTATATTCATTACTGGCCCATGCTAAGAAATAAGTTAACAGAGATACTAAACGACTTATGGACAAAGGAAAATCTTCCCACCGCCTTCACAGAGGGCATGATAGTGCTAGTACCTAAAGGCAACCAGATCAAACAAATCAATGAAATACGACCAATAACTTTGTTAAATTCAGACTTTAAAATACTAACAAGAATCCTCAAAACTAGACTGGAACCCCTCATGGAGAAAATCTTAGGACCTCATCAGACCAGTGCTATTACCGGACGTAGCATCTTAAATACTGTGTGCGTGATATCATCAGCATAAATGCAGAAAAACAAACGCCATCAGCTCTACTATTCCTCGATTTTGAAAAAGCATTTGACCGAATTGAACATAATTACCTCTTAAAAATAATGCAACATAAAGGATTTGGCTTCCCATTCGTGGAAGTAATAAAGAAAATAATTACAAACACACATTCAAAACTTCTTATAAACGGACACCTGTCAGCGCCCGTCAAGATAGAAAGATCGATAAGACAAGGATGCCCGCTATCAATGATCCTGTACGCACTGGCAACGGAACCCCTGCTTGAGAAATGTCACCAAAATTTAACAGGCATTATCTAAACGGATACAAATTTACATGCAGAGGATACGCAGACGACATTTGTATAGCCGAAACTTCAGCGGAGGACATCCAAAAAACGCGGGAAATAATCACAACGTTCACGGAAGCAACAGGCGCAAAACTTAACCCAAAGAAAACTGCACTGCTCCAAATAAGTGAGGCAGAGATCCCACCTCCAACAGACATCTGGTACGAGCAAGTAGAAGAACATAAGACATTAGGCATTATTTTTCAAAAGAACATTATGAAAACGATAACTAAAAACTGGCTTATAACACTACCAAAAATTAGGGCTGTTATAAACATGCACTGTGATAGAGATCTGGATGCAATACAGAAGGCTAAAGTCGCACAAGTATCTTTATTGAGTAAAATGGTCTACATCGCCCAAGTACTGCCGATACCCGACACAATTGCAGATCGGATACAGAATCTGCTCGGGTGGTTTGCAAGCAGGGGTAAGATCTTCAAAACAGCGTTCAAAACAATGACTCTACCCCTAGGTAAAGGAGGCATAGGAATGATAAGCGTACGCGAAAGACGCTGCGCATTATTCCTCAAAAGAACCATAACGACAGCGGTAAATGACCCAAACGGCCCAACATATCACTTGATTAACGGAACAAAACCAGTCACTGAGGAAATACCTTTCAACATGGCCTCGATAAAGTTCACCTTACCACACATGAGAAAATTTCACCTAGAAACAACTTATGCAAAAACCAAAGGATGCACCCTGTACAACAAGACAACAAAAGAAATCTACAAAATAATCAACACATCTAACCACAGAAATAAAATCGAAATTAAAAATCCACAATACAACTGGAGCAACATCTGGAAAAATATAACGAATAAAACTCTAAACACTAAAACACAATCCTTGTGGTATGACGTCGTAAATGTAAAAATCTCAACCAACAGAAGACTTTACGAAATACATCTATCCCCGAATGACAGGTGCAGAAATTGCGGAAATACTGACACCCTGATGCACAGAATAACGTGTAACCAAAACCAGAAAATATGGACTTTGGCAAGAAGAAGAATAGCCTTCCTTGACAGAACATCACCTTTAACCGTGAGCATCCAGGAAATACTGAAACCTGAGAAAATGAGATATCCTGAAACGAAACACAACACGGTACAATGGATACTAGGCAATACCCTAACTTATATGCTACAAACGGAAAAAGAGTACTTACGTCGAATATATAGCATATATGAATACTGTATATTACGAAATTATCCAAACTCAAAATTACAAAAAAGACTTCGCACGGAATGCTCGATATAATAATGACAGAATCATTCCAATGATCACAATTTAACCAAATAAAACTGTTTATAAACCCCGCCTAGACCCAAAGAGAGACTTTTTGAATCAAAGGCACGAGGGGAACCTAACTGTACCAAATATTCAAATCATAAAGAACCTCAAAAAACAAAACATCCAACTGATGGAAAACACCACTAATAAATACAAATCAGAAAAAGAGAACATTGAAACACAGGCAAAAAAAAAAAAAAAAAATTGTTAAAGCGCTTGCTTACGAACATTGTGGTCTCCGGTTCAAATCTCCGTGGATGCTAAGATTTTTAAAGATTGTTTTTCATCGTAAGAGTCAGGCCTGGGCCGTAGGTTATTCGGATTGAATGTTAAACTGTAGATATTAGAAAGTTACGGGTACAATGCGAGGCAAATCGTAGGTAGTCTTGCAATGTTGTAGGTGTACACTTTTTTACGTTATAACGATCCCTCAGGTGTTGTTCGCAGTCAGTGTGTGAGTATGAACCACAGTAATATTATTATAAATACGGAAGTAAGTCTCTGTCTTTTTCTTACGTTTTGACGACTAAATGGCTATATCGTTGTGATGCAATTTTATAAGGAAATCTGTATGAAGGGCACAGGATATTGTTTCCAGTATGATTAACAGTTGTAGTCACTAAATTTTGAGACCTTATCGAATGGTGACAGAAATATGTTGGAAATTGATTCTCTTCAAGAGACAGGTTCGAAGGTACAATGATATAGTGATAGCTTTCCTGTCATATTATTCCTACTCGATATTGTTTGGGACCAATCCTTCGTTAGCAACTTTGTATATTTAATTCTGGTAAAAAAAATTCTTAATCCACGCGTACGAAGTCGCGGGTACGGGCTAGTTTATTAATATACAACGCCGTGAAAGATTACGATCTTACATCTGGAAATCTTGTTTGTCACGGGAGTACCACAACATCACGCAGGCAATTCATAGAGAGAGGTGTTGCCTGATAACGTCAATTGAGAATGTCACTATGATACCGTTGTGTGAGAGTTAGTATATGAGGACGTAGGATGTCCGTGACGTGCCGTTGTGCCTTCAGAGTTCCCTCATTCACTACTAACCGCATATCCGATGGATCCCCACCCAACAAATCCATGAGTGACACCACTGTGCCTCTCTAAAACATTGGAAGACTGGGACCTCTCCTCACGTCGGCGCTATACTGGCTGACGATGGTCATCCAAGGTAGTGCAGAACCGCGATTCATCGCTGAACACAATGCAACGCCATTCATCAGCAGTGCGGCCACACAGCCGTTTGTGTTACGGTGTTAACAATATCCTACACATGGAATAGTAATTCTTTAATCTGGCTTCTGCTGGTCCATTACTTGTTTTCGGATGGCGGGCTCAGTTGTGAAGGGATTACGATGTGCTTGTGGTGGTCAGACGTGGTCAACCGGAACCGTGGCGGTCACTATGCCTGCCATCACCTTCCCAGTTAATCATCTTTCCACTGTCGCATCCGAATGCCCCACAAATCGCAGTATTGCAAGATTCGACCAGCCGTCCAAATTGAAAACCACAATTAGGTTCCTTTCAAACTCTGTGAAGTGCTTTCTGACACGAGTACGCGACAACTTCATGTCGTTCAAAGTGATCACTCAACATCTGACGCTGTTCATGCCCCTTATATAACCT
This sequence comes from Vandiemenella viatica, assembly GCA_031002005.1. Classification (NCBI taxonomy): domain Eukaryota; kingdom Metazoa; phylum Arthropoda; class Insecta; order Orthoptera; family Morabidae; genus Vandiemenella; species Vandiemenella viatica. The sequence goes on from JARYHS010013630.1 coordinate 38,793,065, forward strand.
ATCAGGTCTGGCAATAAACATGGACAACACTAAAGCACTCTGATGGCCATTCTACCAATCACAGAGAATCGCAACTGTAATCATTTCTTAACCAGTTTTAGCTTCAGCTACGAGCGCATGCGGAACTAGTGTACAGCCGAGAGTGAGCTTTTCCTGTTTACGTGTGTGGTTGTTAGTGAAGCGGGACTACTACAGTGTGCGGCATTTGCGCCGAGTGTGTATATTAGTGAAAACCAGACGTAGTGGACATAGCATTAGAATACAAAGTATCTGCTAAATTAACTCGAAGGAAGCGAGTGTACCTCGGATACACATCAATCTATCCGAAACTTTAAGATCGTGAAGGAGGCAGGATGGCGGAAGCGAGTGGCGGTGCTACTGCCAAAGCAGCAGAGGAGAGGAATGAACCATTCATCTATCAAGCAGAAACAAGACATGTCAGAGACAACAAAAAAGAAAATAGAAGAACACAATGAGGACAGTGAAGAAGAAGTTAAATACAATCTTAGAAAGAAAAGAAGAGCTACCGGGAAAAGAGGTATACCTATAAGCAACAAAGAAGATTTCGATACAACAGAAATAGTGCCTAAGTTGAACAAGGATCAAACTATAAAGCAGACAACACCCTCGCAGCAGCTGACATATCACGTCACAGAGAATGCGAGCAGATCAACAAATGACCAAATGAACTAACACGATCAAGTCAAGAAGGACAAAAGGTAAATAACACAGCACCACTGAAACGCTGTAGACTGTATAACCGGCACTCACAGGGACCATATCTAGTATCAATCGAACCAGAGATGAACAGCCAACTGCCTCACCCTATACAACTAGGCAAAATACTCTATAACAAGATCAATGGTATTCAGCGGATCAACCAACAGGGAAAAAATCGGATGATGCTGGAATTTACTAAAGCTGAGGCGGCAAAACAACTTTGTTGGAAATGATGTCTTCTTACAGTCACTAAGACTAAAGGCTTATATCCCTGCAAGCAGGGTAGAGTGCAAAGGTGTAATCAAGTACGTCCCTACAGACTTGAATGAGGAAGAGCTGATAAGAAACGTTTAAAGCTTCCGCTCCCATAGTAGGCGTAAGAAGATTCATGAAAAGTATACATTTGGACGGAAAAAATAGAAAGAAAACCATTACAAACGGTTCTACTCACGTTTGAAAGCCAGTTTCTTCCGGAAGAAGTAGAAAATCTACTATCTCAGATTCAAGGTTACTCCATACGTGTATCCAGTGACGCAGTGCTTTAAATGCCAAAGATTTGGTCACATCTCCTCCAACTGTAGAGGAAAAGAAAGGTGCACTAAATGCGGAGAGGAGCACAATGCAACCTGCTGTAACAAGGAAGAAGTTAAGTGCGCGAATTGTGGTGGAGACCACAAAGCAAACGACAGAGCATGTCCAATAAGGAAACGAGAAGAGGAGCCGAAAGCAGACACAGGCACTTGGCAGTAAAACACCAGCCAGGGCAGGATATGAACACAACCCAAAAGAATTTCCCCCCATACAGTCCAAAACCTTTAGTGCAGCTGCAATGGGAGAAAAGACCAACCAATATTAAGGAGATACATGAAAGAAGATTACCTGCGGTAAGAAGAGAAACAAGTACAGATCAGATGGCGGAGCATGAAAACAAGGAAACGAATGTCGAAAGCATTAGCATCATTGTGAAAATTGTGACCAAAGTCATTATGCAACAATTAAATGGAAACATCCCCAAGGAAGTGATAGAAAAAATTCAGGAAGAATCCACTAAGATGGTCATGCAAGAAATAAAGCAAATGGGAGACAGTGAAAACACAATGGAGATAGGTGATGATGCAGATAATAATGGATAAAAGGGCTAAACTTATAATTCTACAATGGAATGCCAGAAGCCTGGTACCCAAATGGAATGAATTACAGAGAGTTATTGAGGAACATGCTCCCCACGCCCTATTGATCACCGAAACTTGGCTATATGATAATATTAACATAAAGCATAAAAACTACAACATCTAGGAAAGATAGGGGTGACGGATTTGGAGGAGTAGCCATACTTGTCAGAAATGATGTGAATAGCAACATCAGAGACATAGTAGAGCCGTCTGCTAATTTAGAAGTGCTATCCGTCGACCTGAAACACAAAGATCCGATAGAAAATGTTACTGTTGTTTACAAACCTCCTCAAGTTAACATGAAGGAAGAGGACTGGGAAGCTCTATTTGATCAGATACCACCCAAAAGCTTCGTGGGAGGGGATTTTAATGCGCACCACCCGATGTGGCAGGAAAGACAGCGGGATCAGCAAGGTGAAGAACTGGCGTCGGCGATAACCTCGTCATCACTTACCGTGCTGAACAACAAGCACGGAACGCGACTAGGGACGCCATTCCAAAGGAACTCGTCACCCGACATCTCACTAATTGCGGCATGCCTGAGGACCAGGACTAAATGGGAGATGCTACAGGACTCATTAGGTAGCGATCATCTGATACTGAAAATCACGTTGGATTCCGTGGCGAAAACGAAGTTAAGCACATCAAAGAGGCGCTGGATCTGCAGTAGAGCTAACTGGAACTTATACCAAGAAAGAATCAGTACAAGAATAGAGCACTTAAGCTCAAACACAGGCAACCTTCAACAACGATACAATGAATTGGAAGAGATAATAATAAAACGGCAGAAGAATGCATCCCGGAATATAAAGTAAACGAGGAAAGCAAGATTAATAGAAAACCCTGGTGGACCAGTGAATGCGCTAGAGCAGTAGCGAGA